>PVIR01022695.1:0-27729 GCA_004026965.1 Petromus typicus
CTGAGAGCGCAGGCAATAAAGGCTTCTCCACCATTTCGTCTCCGTGTGATGACCCCTGCCCGTGGTTCGATGCCAGATGAGTAGCCCTTGGGAACAGGACCTGACAGCTGGAGGTTCCACCGAGATTTGGCATCGTGAGGACTTGCCACTGGGCCACCTCGGGCCGGCACAGTAAGTAGGGGTGTATTGAATTCAGGACCCTCTCATTATGGGGTCCTCCCACTCTAGACAGGTTATGGAGCAGCAGGTCTGCCTCCTCCTGCAAGAAAATGGCACTCCAGTTAAGGCAGAAGGTGCCTCACTACTGGTAGAGACTGCCGATCATTTCAGTCTGTTTTGCTATTGCCTGCCTTAATTTCTCAGCAAATAATCCCTGCATTCCGCTCACCCCCTATTCTTTCTTCATAATTCAACGACCATCTTATACGTCAGGCCCTCGTGGCGATAAAAGCTGGAGACCCCTCCTCCTACATTTGGCTCAGCGTGATGGCCAGGTAGTCAAAGACGGGTAAGAAGGAGATGCAACACTAGCAACCTAAGACAGGGGTATCCGCCGGTGCCGCTGGTACACCCAATGACGGGTAAACAGTGAAGTGCATTGTCCTCAACCTAAGACAGGCACTGGTCGAGCCTTTTGGCGTCTAAAGAAGAAAGGGGGAGATGTGGGGTCCCTTGAGGCTAAAGAACTCCGGCTCTATCAAGGAAGTGCAAGGCAGCAGTAAACAACTAAACAGCAGGCCCCTCAGGGCAACAGTGATTAAAGGAAAACAAATAGACAAAGACTACCCCCTATGGAGCTGGTTGGGGGAGGTTGGGAACAAGGAAGTGGGGCTGTATATAAGGGCTGAGGGCGCAGGCAATAAAGGCTTCTCCACCATTTCGTCTCCGTGTGATGACCCCTGCCTGTGGTTCGATGCCAGATGAGTAGCCCTCAAGCCCTCAGGAACGGGACCTGACAATCTTGCTTCATTATAATGTGATGGAGAAAAGTTTGCTAGCCTGGGTCTCCTTTCCTGCTCTTATAGAGCCACTAGCATGAGGGCCTTAGCCCTATGACATCATCTAATCCTAACTGTCTCCCAAAGACCCTATGATTAAGTGTCATTAGCATATGAACTTGAAAATTAAGTTTGCAGAACTCCTGGAGACACATTCAAATCATCTTAATCTAATCAATCCCAGGAAACAATTCTTAATCCACATCTCACTCGACCCCCTGGCAGCATTTAATCAATTGATAATTTCTCCATCTTAAAATATTCAACTATCCGGTCATCATTTACATTGTTTTCCTTTCACCTTACTGGTCTCTCCTTCACAGTCTTCTTTGTTATGTCCTGGGATTCAGTCCTTGGCCTTCCCAAGGCTTTGCCACTTCTTACACTAGTCACAGGAGTAAAGGTTGGTGGCTCCCTTGGTCTTGGATAACTGCCAAGTTCATTTCAAATGGGCATTTCATATTGGACACAACCAAGCAGAACCCCTGAAACCTTCCCCGTACCTATCTCCATACCACATCTTCCAAATAGCATTGACCTCAACAGCAATTCAAAGGGATCTGAAAACCTCATTCTTTCCAACTGTTTTAAAATTCCTCTTTCACTGCTAGTAGAAAAATAAAAATATGGTCTGGCCTAGAGAAGGAATCATACCTAATTTAAAAAATTCTAAAATGCAGACACAGATCAATATGGTGGCATATGCTTGTAATTCCTGCACTAGGAGACTGAAGGCAGGAGGGTCTCTGCAAGCTTAAGGCCAGCCTGGGATACATAGTGAGTTCAAGGACAGCCTGAGCTACATAGTGAGACCCTGTCTCAAAAAAAAACCCAAATAGGAGAGAGTGTAGGGGTAAATAATGAGGGGAAAATGAATGTGGTAATAATAAAGAAAAAAGGAAAAAATTATGTATATGGGTTTGAGGGTTGCAGGGTGGGGAGAAAAAGGGAAAACTGAGAATCAAGTCATGTCATATTCTGGTACAAACCCTCAATGTTCAATGGAATGATGATGTGTATTTATAATGTACCAATAAAGATTTAAGGAAAAAAACCCAAATAAATTAATTAAAATAGGGCCAGGGATTTAGCTCAGTGGTGCTGAGCCTGTCTGGCAAGCATCAGGTCCTGAGTTCAATCCCCGGTACCAGAAAAAAAGTTAATTAAAATAAAATGTAGACACTCAAAAACTATGTATTGAATGAATGTATGAATGAGTGAGTAGAATTAAGGAATTTAAAAAGCTATCAGGCCTTCAGGCCTCATTTTTCTGGGTACACGTGTACTACCACGTGGATCCCGCAAGGATTTAAGAACTACCACGTGGATCCCGCAAGGATTTAAGAACTTCTGTCTCTGGCTAGCCAGACTCCTCCCCTGCCATCTGTGAGCAATTTTCTGCTTGAACTCCTGGCCCTGCGCGAGCATCAATCAATGGACTCAAAGTCTGGTATTGAAATAATCACCTAAATTAACAAGTCTGTGTACTATGAACAAGTCCTGGCAGATACTAATCTCCTCTGTACCAATTCAAAACACTTAAAACTGATGGGTGTTCCTTGTTTTTTAACAAAAAACAAAGATGCCAATGTTACCTCTGAGGACTGTGTGGAAAGACCAGGGGTTGTACACACATTTTTAACATGAGAGAGGACAGATCATCTTCCAAAAACCTTAATTCATGTCATCCACTGGTAAGTTTAACAAAATAAACCATATCAATGCAAGACACATAGCCTCTTTTTCCTTTTTAGATTTTTCAAATACGTGGATCCTTAATATCATCCTCTCTTCTTTTGGTGGGCAATTCTTTTAATAACTCAAACAGGTCTTAATGTTAAATACTGAGGGAATGGGTCAAAAAGACAATGTCAGGGGAGGTATGAAGTCATTAAGATATGACATCACTTATTTGCATCTACCAAAAGCTCTCATTAGATGGCAGAGGTCCCTTTCTGTGACTAATGGTTGGTGAGAACAAGTCTAGATGTGCTAAAGAGGAAATAAGGACCAAGGGTGATAGAAGGAGGCTCTCTGTGGCAACCTCTGCCATATCTGCAGAAGCCAGCCTTAGGCCCTCCCTTTTCTCTAGGACTTTTCTTTCTCCTCCTTTTTCCTTCCTTTTCAGAATGCTGATTCTGCCCTTCCTAGAGTCTTCCTTTTCTGCCACACTTGGAGCAGCAGCCTCATCCTTATTGTCTCCTCAAGGTCCCTCAGAGAGGGAAGAAGTTCTCCTCCTTGGTCACTCTGCCCATCCCTCTCTCCTCTCACCAACACTGCAGTCTTCTCTGAGGAGAGAAGAGAGGAGAGGAGAGTGGGCACCTGCTGACTCCAGCCCATCCCTGGCACCAGGGCAAGTTGCACAGGCAGATTCATATACCCCAGCCACTTGCCCACCTCCCTCCAGTGGGGTTGCTGCTACCCCCTGCACCACATGGACGTTTGGGTGGCAGGGAGCCATCCTTCCACCACCTCACCCAGTAGGTAGATGAGGGACAGAGTCACACTGTGGAGTCAGGCTCAAGGCTGCTGGTGAATGGTCATGATTGGGGAGCAGGGTGGGAAAGAAAAGGAAGACAGGCTCTGAGCCACCCAGGCTGAGACTCATTTTTCCATAGGGAGGTCATCATAAACGCTATGTAGTTTCTTCCATATATTACACACGGAGTACAGATACAGATATTGATAGACATATACCTTTATGCCTCTATACACTTTATATATATTCAGATATACATATATGCATAGAGTTTAGTCTTCATAAACGTGATAGATTCTGTCGGGGTTTGAGGATGGTCTAGGATCCTATTACCATTTGTTTCAAGAAGCGACACATGGAAAGGAGACAGTTCAACCAGCTGTTAAATACTTGTATTCTCTAAGCACTTGTGTTTGATTGTAAAGATAAATGCACAGCATGTGATCCCTCTGCTCCTATTTTGTTTGATTTCCCAGAGAATCCGTTTGAGGCATGGTCAGAAGGTGGTGAGTATGGACCAATTTGGAGGGGACAACTGGATGATGAAGATTTCATTTTTAAAAACCAGCTTGTGGGGTGTATGGCATGGTTCTGTCTTAGCCATTCCCGCTGCAGGATGTTCTGACCACGGGACACTGCGTCCTCGTCAATACGCCTCCCTCTCCTCCCTGGTGGATTACCTCATTTCAGTCATGAGACATCAAGGGAGTGGTCATGTCTAGCTTTCCTTCCTGGATCAGGTAGAAAATCAAAGGTTCCAGTGCTTTGGCTTACTTGTGAATTTTCTCTCACTGAGCAAATTTGCTCCCTTAAAGGCAGAGAGCATTGTAGAAAGAGAACCACCATCTCCTCTTGCAGCCTTGTCCAATATGTGTGAAGCCTTGGGGCAGCCATTCTACTCCTGGTAAGACTTTCTCATGAGGACTGTGCCCAGGGGATGCTGCTGAACACTGGACCAAGCAGGGAGCACCTGTTCCTAGACAGAGTGTTTCATGAAATAATTACATGCCCTTATTGTATAAACCAATGTTAGATCTGAAGGTCGGGATTATTTAAGCTCCCGCACAATAGGATTCTGTTTATCTTTCTGTGCCTCCAAAGTTGGTCTTCATGCTTCTCATAGTGAGTGATGATTGAAGGAGAAAAGCAGTGGTTAGACATAACAGTATGCTTCCTGCATGTGGAGTTCATGGAGTAATACAGACACTACATGTAAAGGTGCTGAAATCAAAGTGGCACATCTCTCACATGTTAGTTACTTTTCTGTCATTGCTGAAACAAAACGCTCAACACCAAAAGTTAAAGAGGAGAGGGTTTATTTGGCTTGTCATTCCTAGAGGTTTTAGTCCACAGTCCGCTGGTTCCAAGACAGGGATGGCAAACAAGCACACCAAGGAGAAACCAGGTATGTGCAAAGGAGCAAAAACAAGGGGCCTCAATAGTGTCTTTCTGCTCTTTTTATCCTGTTCAGACTACTAGGATTGGGCGCTGCCCAACCCATCGCTCACTTGTGGTTTAGGGATACCTTTAATCTCAGCATCACACATTCTAGATTCACCCACCTAGGAAAAATACCCCCCCACCTCATCTGCATGAGGCTTTGGGGACATCAAATCATAAGCCACAACTCATTTCTGTAGGATTCTAACAAATGCATCATTTATACAAGATGTTATCATGTAAGAAATTGAAACTCACACCTTCCAGTGGCATCTGAAACGCCATTAACCTTAACAAGGCATCACTTAACAGTGAAGACAGGTTTGGAAACTGAATACTTAATTTTCACTTGTGAGTTTTGATAGAAGGCTTCTATGCTAAGGGCCCAGGAGCTGCATGGAGGTGTGAGTGCTGCTCCGCTCCTGGCTCTGCGAAGGGAGCACGTGCTATTCCTTAATGGGCCACCCAGCTGAGCCACAGCAAAGGCCAGAGAGCTTGAGGAGCTCACACTTTGGGCAGGGGGCTGAAGCCTCACAGAGAAAAGGTGCATTAGGTGTAAAGAATGGAGAGAAACCAGAGGAAGGAAAAGATAAGTCTGACATGGGAAGGTGAAAGAGTGCAGCTCCAGGGCTGGGAGGAGCAGGCCAAGGTCACCAATGGGACGGATCTTAGTCTCTCACACAGAGTGAAGACACTGGGTGTGGGGGGATTAAAGGAAACTCTGGAGTCCAGCATGTTATGCCCAGGAGATCACCCTGAAGCTCTGTCCAGAAGGAGTTCTGCCAACCCTCCATCTAATCTCACCAAAATCCAGGATCACATGACCCAGTTAGAAAGCCCTCCTGACTGTTATGCAGGTGCCTGAAACCCTCCCCACACCAACCCTCTTCTGTGACTACTCAACTTGTGCTTCTGGGGACATAGACTGTTATTTACACCAATCATTCTGCTGAAAACTAAAAATTCTGGATACATTTTGAAAAATGTCTTCTTAAGAGTGTGGGAGCTTTGAGAAGACAGCGAGGAGTGATGAGGCCAACCAAAGTTGAGGTAAGAGCTGCAGCCTGGTGGAGACGCACCACAGACTCTGGTCTGAGAGTATTTGCCAACCAAAGTAAAGCTGAGCTTCTGATTTGCCATCTCCTTGGACACAGAGGATGGAAGAGGTTCTGCCATGTCATTGCACACATCAGTTCTTCAGTCCTTTTTATTGCTGAGCAGTACTTCAATGTGTGGACATTCTGCAGGTTGATTATATATTCACCAGTTTATGGACATTTTGGGTAGTTTTTAAAAAATTAATATTACAAATCAAGCCCCCATAGATAATCACTAAGTGAATATAAGTTTTCATTTCACTTAGGTACATACCTAGGATTTGAGTCCCTGGCTCATGTGGAAAGTGTATCAGCTTCATCTGCCTGGCTGAACTATGTTCCAAAATGGAAGTGCTGACTCGCATTAGCTATGTATGAGTTCTGGTTGTTCCACACACTCATGACACCTCCATATTGCCAGTTTCATTTTGCTGCTATTCTCATAAGAATATATTAAATTTGCATTTCCCTAAGTTACTATGATGTTGAGTTATTTTCATGGTTGCCCTCTGTATGTCTTCTTTGGGAAAGTGTTTACTCAATTTTTAATTGGGTGCTAAATTTTTTAATTAGGGATGTTAGCTCACTAGTGCCTTTGGAGAGTTTTAAAAATATATTCTGGATAATAAAATCTGTGATTCTGTAAACATTTTTCCCCACCTATGCATTATCTTTTCATTTTTAAATGCAGATTCTTTTTAAAGATCAGAACCTTTTAATTTTGATAAAATTCATGTGACAGTTTATGGAGTGTACCTTTTGGATTAGATCAGGTCCCCTTTGTGTCTGTTTTATGTCACAGTGGCTGACACCTCTCAGGCTTTTATGAAGTTGCCATCCTCCTTTTGCCCTGTGCCACTTTCTCAGAAAAGTAGAAACCAGTAGTCTCATGAGTCACACTGAAGACTGAGAGGTCTATGGCTGTGTACGTCTGCATTGTTGGTCTTGACAAAACCCTGGGATGAGTGGGAAAGAGCAAGCAGAGCTGGTGGATGTTTGTAGATAATGGGTCGCTTTCCTTTAATCACTCTTGCTGCTTCACTCACTCTTATGGCCACGATGTGCACGAATAAAGCAAGATGGTGAGCACAGCTTGGCGGGGTGGTGAGCTCTGATCTAAAGCGGGAAGAGTTACGGAGTAGTGCTGGACAGTCAAGAGTGTCTTGAACAAGGAGAAAATCATGCAGGTCATGTGATCCTGCATTTTGGTGAGATTAGATGAAGGGTTGGCAGAACTCCTTCTGGACAGAGCTTCAGGGTGATCTCCTGGGCATAACATGCTGGACTCCAGAGTTTCCTTTAATCCCCCCACACCCAGTGTCTTCACTCTGTGTGAAAATCATGTCTTGAACAAAGTAATGTGGATGTTGAAGATTTGCTTTCTGACCACAACCTTCGTATGCTGCAAGCATATCCTGGGTTTTAAAAAGCATGAAAATCGATGCAGAGGAAAAACCACTCATAAATCACTTTTCTGAATGTATGCTCATTTTTTGGTCTTCTGATTTTTAAGTGCAGACATGATTTTATTAAAACAGTAGTAAAAGACCACTTATTCAACGATTTTATTATCTATAAATTATTTAACTCCTGCTATCAAGTCATAAGGTAATTCTTTGTTGTTATTTAAGAGTCATAAAGAAGTTTATTAGACAGAATTTAAAGTACACCTTCAAAGAAATAGAGTGCAGGCCCTCAAGAGAGACACACACTATTGTCAGGAGCTGGGAATAGTTAAGGTTTTAGCTGAGGAATCTATGGAATTAGTAAATCTACAGGAAGTCTGGGTTTGGTTTAAAGAAAGAAACAATAGCCCATCCAGCGGTAGGAAGAGAACGGCTCTTTTCACCAGTGGAAGGACAGCCCCTTCTGCAGGGGATGATGGGCCCAGTCTGCTTATTTTTTTTAACAGGGTGATCTCAGATGTTTTGCCTAAAAACATTCTTTGAATCTGTTGATCTGTTTTAAAGTCAGGTTTCAACTCTTTTACCTTATCAGTGAAGCTAATTTATGGATTTAAAGTATACTTAAGGGATTTGGAGTGTGTTAGGCCTAAAGAAAGAGGTACAAACAAGCAGGAGGAACTTTAAAGTAACTTTTAAATAACAAAAGTAATCAATCCTAATTTATAGAGTGCTGTTAATTTGTTTCCTAACTTTGTTCTATATAAATGTTTTATATGCTATATTATATGTATAAAGTAGGATTATTTTGATCTTCCTCAAGGATAATCATCACCATTTTGGTAAAAATCTTAAAGTTCAAGAATATCTTTTATCTTCTTTTCAAACTACTACCAGTTCTTTTCCTACCAAAATAACACTAGGTCTTCAGCTTAATAAAAATCCATGATTTGCTATACAATGAGATAGGTTAATACATAATAGGGGCGTAACAGAATATTTTGTTAATTTTTCCATTCAGCAAATATTACCCAAGCACCTGAATGGGTCTAGTTGCCAAGGACTGAATAATGAACAATAACACTGTATGTGTTTTCCCTACAGTCACTGAGCTGGTGGCCTTGTGTGGATGGAGCACTAACCAGCAATCCCACAAGTAAATGTATAATGGCAAAGGTGACAGACCGTGACAGGAAAGACCTGAGAGTAAAGTTTTATTTTTTCCTGAGAAAATAATGTTTGAGCTGAGATTCAGGAGAGACTAAAGATCAACAGCAAAGAAGTGGTGAGGTGAATGAACATTCCAGGCACGAGGAACTGCGTGTGCACAATCCTGTGGCATGTGGAAACTGAAAGAATGCTTGAGACCAGAGCAAAGGACTATAGAAGAGAATAAAATATTGAGGACACTCTGTAGAGCCTTTTAAATCATGTTGACACTTTAGTTTTAAAAACGATATAAAGCCATGTTTAATTGTCTTTTGATAGATGAGTGTGAGCAGATTTTACACTTTTGGCTGCAATTGAAGAATGTTACTTGTGGGGTCCCCTGAGGCTAAACAACACCGGCTCCATCAAGGAAGTGCAAGGCAGCACGTAAACAGCTAAACATCGGACCCTCCGGGCCACAGCGATTAAGGGAAAACAGAGACAGAGACTGCCCCCTATAAGACTGGTTTGGGGCGGTTGGGAACAAGGAAGTGGGGCTGTATATAAGTGCTGAGAGTGCTGGCAATAAAGGCTTCTCCACCATTTCGTCTCCGCGTGATGACACCTGCCCATGGTTCGATGCCAGATGAGTAGCCCTCAGGAACGGGATGTGACAGCTGGAGGTCCCAACCGAGATCTGGCATCGTGAGGACTTACCACTGGGCCACCCCGGGCCGGCACAGTAAGTAGGGGTGTATTGAATTCAGGACCGTCTCGCTATGGGGTCCTCCCACTCTAGACAGGTTATGGAGCAGCAGGTCTGCCTCCTCCTGCAAGAAAATGGCACTCCAATTAAGGCAGAGAGTGCCTCGCTACTGGCAGAGACTGCCGGTCATTTCAGTCCTTGGTTTCGGCACGGCAGAAGCCTTATGTTGTCTGACTGGGACCATGTCAAAAACGATCTCCAAAAGGCTCTTAGAGATGACCAGATTCTTCCCCCGTGGCTGCCTTCTCCCTCTGGAGGCTGGTGCGCGATGTGCTTTTGACTAACCAGGCAAAAGTGAAAGAGGCCCTCGAGGATAGTGAGAGGACCCTCCAAGATGTCCAAGAGGAGGTCCTCCAACAGTCACTTCAGGATTTAGATTTAGAGCAGGGGGAAAAACTAGAAGTACAAATGGGAAAGACTGAAGGAGACATTCGCTCAGGGAAAGATCGCGAAGGCGCTGCGGAGGTCTCCTCCGTGAATTTCGCGATCCAGACCTGGACAGCGGTACAAGGGGGGAAGAGTGATTTGCAGACTTACACCGATGATGAGGACTTAAGACAGTGAAGCAGAGAATGGGCTAGAGCAAGAGATAGAGAGGCTGGAGGAGCAGCTACAGGTTGCGCATTTAGAAAAGGCTGCTAGAGAGACCAGAAATAAGCTGAAAGATCTTAAACAGAGGCGTCTAGATGAGATGCGCGATCAGCAATTTCAAAAGGCGCACATAAAATGGTGCCCAGAGCCTACGGCCCCTCCCTGCCTGGCTTCCTGTTTACAAGAAGGCGCCTCGGGCGTCCAGTTTCAGGGCTATTAAGACTGATAATGCCCCTGCCTACAGCTCCAAACAGCTAGAATGTTTCTTTCGTGAGTGGGGCATTAAACACAAATTTGGTATTCCTTATAACCCCACTGGACAGGGAATTGTAGAAAGGGCCAACCAAACTTTGAAAAACTATTTAGAAAAGCAATGAGGGGAGCCTCTGTCTTTACCTCAGTCTCCTTCTAATCAACTAAAGATATTTTAACGGGCACATGGAAAGGCTCTGACCCCATGCTGGTGGCCAGCAAGGGCTCTGTTTGTGTTTATCCAACAGATGCTGATGCTCCTGTTTGGGTTCCTTCTCATCTTGTGCATCCCGTTCGCACACCCAGAGAGTGAGACAAGATGGGCATTTGTCCAGAACCCATCGATTCTTCAGCCAGCAGAGATTGATGCCCTCTTCTTCCCCTCCATCTTCACGACCAACACAAACGTGGGCAAGGCTGTCATCTGATGGACCAATACCACAGAGGCCTTCCAATTGGCTCACAAGCTCTGTTTTGCTATTGCCTGCCTTAATTTCTCAGCAAATAACCCCTGCATTCTGCTCACGCCCTATTCTCTCTTCATAATTTCAACGACCAACAGCTACGTGTTGTATGTCAGGCCCTCGTGGCGATGGAAGCTGGAGACCTCTCCTCCCACATTTGGCTCAGCATGATGGCCAGGTAGTCAAAGACAGGTAAGAAGGAGATACAGCACTAGCAACCTAAGACAAGGGTATCCGCTGGCACCGCTGGTACACCCGATGACAGGTAAGCAGTGAAGTGCATCGTCCTCAACCTAAGACAGGCACTGGTCGAGCCCTTTTGGTGTCTAAAGAAGAAGGGGGGAGATGTGGGGTCCCCTGAGGCTAAAGAACGCCGGCCCCATCAAGGAAGTGCAAGGCAGCATGTAAAAAGCTAAACATCGGCCCCTCCGGGCCACAGCGATTAAGGGAAAACAGAGACAGAGACTGCCTCCTATAAGACTGGTTTGGGGCGATTGGGAACAAGGAAGTGGGGCTGTATATAAGGGCTGAGAGTGCTGGCAATAAAGGCTTCTCCACCACTTCGTCTCTGCATGATGACCCCCACCCGTGGTTCGATGCCAGATGAGTAGCCCTCGGGAACGGGTCGTGACAGTTACTAACGAAGAGTAGGAGTAGATTAAGAGGACCAATGAAGAGGCCACTGCAACAGCTGCTGTGAGAGACGATGGCTTGCATTGAAATGATCATGATGGTGCAAGACTTGAGACATGAATAGATGAAGAGGAGGCTCCAGACCTCCAATCTGTATAGATGAGTGCATCCCTCAGGAAGCGGGGGAAGAGGAAGTAGGTCTGTTTCTGGGTTACCCCTAAAAATGGCTCACCAGCTAACGGTCAGCTCAGGCTCTGGGCTGAGCACCTCTCTGGAATTAGAATCCACATTCTTTTCATCTTGAACAAAGAATTGAACAAAATGAGCAAAAAGCAGTGACAAAGTTTATTCAGGAGAATAAAAGTAAAAATTTGCAGAGAAATGGGCTCTACAGAGCAATCTTGGGCCAAATAAAGAGAAAAAGAGGGTAAAAGTAAAAATAAAAGTACATACTACATCCGGGAAACACAGCGGGCTGTCACGGAAAGGTAGGACAGCAAGCTCTTCATGGCGTGGGTGTGTCCTTTATACTGCCCAATTCTGGAGGAAACCTCTAAGAACTTTACCCTTCAGTCCCGAGAGGCAGTGCTGGAACCCCAGGTCTCGCGTGATGTCAGGCCTAGGCCCTGCTAGTGTAAACCTGTTGAGTTTTTCAGAGAAGTTCCTGTGCAGGGCTTTAGGAACTGTTCTGCACATGTGTCTGAGATCTTGTAGCCAACAGGTCCTGCCTACTTCTCCAGCCAGCCTTGTCACACACTACTCTCCTATCTCAGGACCATGGAGGAGCTCATGTGGTCCTCCTCTGAGCAGTTCCAGCATGTTGGGTTTGGAGGCATCTCAATGGATGTGTTGACTAAGCAGTCAGACCCACAGGTCTACAGTTTGGAGATAGGAATTGGAGTCCATGGCGATGAACTAGTAATTGAAAGCACAGGCACGTGTGGAATCACAGGGGAGACTGTGCAAAGTGAGACAAGAGAGGTCCTAGCGGTGCAGCGAGGGCCCCTTCAAGTTAATGAGCAGAGCTGCATGCTGCAGGGAAGTGGAAGCCAAGCACTCGCAGGATGGACCTCAGACCTGCTACCACAGAGGCTGCTGCAGCTGGTGTGAATGGGCCAGCCAGGAGGGATAGGCTGAGGTGTGATCTGGCGGTGAGACCAGGTGAAAACAGCTCTTGAGTAGTTTCTCTCTGAATGATAGAAAAGAGATCAGATAAGCTGAAGGGAAGCATGTGCTCAAGGTTAAAATAATCAAATCACAGAAATAATGACAGGGGTCGATATGCAATGTATTGTGTGTAACATGAACACGTGAGATGTGTTATGTAAAATAATTCAAGTACACACATCAAAATGCACTCAACTATTTTAGAAGGGTTTCAGCCTGTTTTTAAGAAAGTGAATCCTTTCACTGAAAGAAATCCCCCTTTCAATCCTAATTTATAAACCAGAAGATGGTAGCTGTCTTTCTCGCACACACGGGAGGTACAAGGCTCCACCCATACAAACCGATGTCCATAGCTGAAGTTATAGGGAGGCAACTCATGTGTTACTGAATGAGTATTTAATAGTGCTTTACTATTTACATGTGGTTATTTGGAGTGACTCCCAAAACATATCAGATACAAAGGAATTTAGGAAAGGAAGGAATCAGAGCAAAATGAGCTGTTCCAAAGAGGAAAGACGCCCAGGATGTTCAGGAAAGGTGCAGTAACAGGTCCGGGAAATATGAACCTTGTCAACCCCACATCGGGGAAACACTGTGTAGTGAGCAATGTCTTTGACAATCTCTTCTTCAGTAAATCTCGTGATATATTTTACTCAAATGGCTTAATGGGAACACATCAAAGTGCTGTCTAATAAAAGCAACTTTGGTGATATTAAAGAAGTGTGGGAAAAGGGAAAACTCATGTCTGAATATCTAAGACTCCACCTTTTAAGGACATTACAAATCTGCCCTTGGGCCCTGGTAAGATATGCTTACCTTCTCTGAAAGAACAAGCATCTTTATTATTTTTCCTTTGCACAAACATGGCACACAGTCGTTACAAAAGTGCCAATAATTCTGAAATGTGTGAGTAGGAGAGTGCAATTCTGCATAATCCCACCTCTCGAATTGTAAGCACTGATTTCCATTTCCAGAAAGCTGTTGTCAATAAACACCTTTTCATTTTCTTTCAGGTGCAGCACTGATTCATGAACAAATTTGAAAAATGAAGACAAAGCCCATTTAACATGTAGGGCCATCTCTTAATGGCTATAGATTAACTCATCCTGTGAATGGAAGATATTCCATAATCCTCTCATTGTGGCTATACAGATGTTTCTATTAATCTCAGTATAAAAAACTCTTGATGAATTGCATGCAGTACTAAGTCCTTTTCAGTTAAGTTCTTTTGGGACTCCCTGCCCAAACTTCTTCCAGTAAGTTAAGCTGATGTTGGCTCATTTGTTTTCTATCTTCACCTTCACCAAAGTTACCTTGTACTTCATTTCCCAAGATCCTGACCACTGTCTTGTGACTCATAGTTTAGAAGAAAGCAGTTCCCTGCACAGTGTGCTGAACACTCCCAGTCTGCCACTCATTTCCACTGCCCTAGTGTTCTTCCAGTAGCAGGATTTACCCACAGACAGAGGAGCTGGAGGGCGGGGAGAGGTGTCTTAGGCTGGATACACTGAGTCAGCCACACAGAAACTGAGCAAGTGTTGCATGAGTTCCCAAACACACCCCGGCCATGCACAGCTGAGGGCTGCACAGCATAGGGGTAGAGGCAGAAAGTCTGGATCCCAGATGGCTCTGCTTGAATGCTGGCTCCAGTACTGGCTGTGTGTGAACTTAAGCAGCATATCTTCTCTCTACTTCAGTTTCTTGTCACCGAAAGAGCTAAAGAGTAACAAGCCCAAATCATTTAAAAAAACCAAACACTTGGAGTACTGTGGGCTTGTAATCTAAGGACGTTTGTCCTCAGTATCCATGAGGAATGAGTTCTAGGACTTGCTGCAGACACCAAAATCCATGGATGTTCAAGTCCATCACATAAGAAGGCATGATATTGGTGAGGGACAATCATACATATGGCTAAAATATTTTCGATTATCTCTAATCGCTTATATTCCCTAATGCAATGATTATACTATGTAAATATCTGTTGTACTGTATCATTTAGGAAGTAATGGCAAGAATAAACTATGTATATGTTCAGTACAGATGTAACTTTTTGATGCAAGGTTGGTTGAATCCCACAGAAGTGGAGAACTGACTGTATAGTATTTGCAAAATAAGTCTAATCTCCTCTCAACCTGCCACATGCTGGCTTGGACATCTCAAGGCGCTCCTAACTTCATGGTGCTATTTAACTGCACCCTAGCTGAGAGTTTGCAATAAAGGCCTAATTTTTCTATGGTGAATCTACACACATCTTACTAAAATGGTTCTTCATCTGATTACATACCCATTGATACACCTAAAGTTTTATTATGAAAAGAAATATTTCCTTGCATAAATCTGCAACAGAATTAAAATTGTTGTAAGAAATGGTTACTATTGATAAATCTGTAATAGAGAAAATACTTTGGATACTAGAGATCATGGACATTATTGAATTATAGGTTATTAAATTAAATTTTATATGAATTCTTTAATTCCAAATTTTGTCTGACAAGAGATTTGAATTGGTTTGACAAATACCACATGAGGAAAGAAAATATTCCATCATGTGTCTCTCTGGACAGAGAAACTTTTCAAAGCAAATCTTCATCTGCAACAGGTTTTACTAGGCTCTTTTCCAAACCAGCCTACTAAATCATTTTTAATATTTTTTAGTGAAGAGAGACTCAACAATAACCACCTTTATTCACTTACAGAAGCACATTCTAGAAACATCCTCGTGAGTGCTTAAAAACAATAACCTTCTTATGCCCCATGTGGTCTTTACAGAGCCCAATACCAGGTGCTTCAGAAAGAGTAAAAACACCAAAGTGTCCAGAAATACACAACTTCAGCTCACTCATTTCTGCTAGGAGCTTCTTCAGGGCTACAATGGCTTCTGTCTTGTAGTGTATAACATGAAGCAGGTGTTCACCTAACCAGCTCCAGTTACAGAGCTCTTGTCCAGCAATCACCATGATACATGTAAAATTTGGATTTTTAGAAAGCACACTTCAACCCTGTTACATAAAACATCTTGGCACAAGATTTGCTTTTGCCCCTTTTCATGGTCTTATATAGGCAATACTTGACTACAGTCTAAAGCTAACGTAACTCTGTAGGGAGACTAAATGCCATTTATTCCAAGTGTGAGAGGAAAAGACACTTTAATCTCCTTCTTCTGAAGAAAACTTATTTGGTGCTAAATTCATGAACGAACACTGAAGGCAAAGCCTTGTGGGTGGTTTTTGACAGTTAATTGGTTTGCTGAAAAACATCTAAAGCTCAATTAGGAAAGTTTTTGAAAATATTTGCTCTAATAGACATCCTAATGAAATTTTTTTTTTCTCAAGTGAAGGAAAAAGCTGTGTCAATTTTTTTCTTAATACTAAGGGGTTGGACCCAGCACCTTTGCACAGAGGTACAACCCCACTCACTTCTTTAGTTTTTAGTTTGAAACATGGTATCACTAATTTGCTGAGGCTGGGCTTGAACTTGTGATTCTCCTGCTTCAGCTTCCCAAGGTACTTCTGGGACTATAAGTGTATACTCCAGACTCAGCTTGTTAAAATTATATTTCCATACTTCTTGCCATGACCAAGGTATGGCAGGTGTTCAGTAATAGTTAAACTAAATCAACTGTTGAACACTGGTGTAGTATAAATGAAGGAAATAATAAATCATTTTCTCAAAAAGGTATATGAATTCCTATGTTTATTGCTGCAGTATTCATCATGGTCAGGATATGGAATCAACCAAGGTATCTGTTAATAGGTGGGTAAAAAATGAGTAAACAAAATGTGGTATTTGTATATGATGGAATATAATTCAACAATGAAAAGGAAGGAAATTTTATCATTTGAAGCAAAATGGATAGACTTGGAGGACGTGACCATAAGTGAAATAAGCCAGGTGCAAAAACACAAAAGTACATGTTCATGTTACTGTGGAAACTTTATTTTATTTATTTATTTATTTATTTATTTATTTATTTTTGAGACAGGGTCTTGCTTTGTGGTTCAGGCTGGCCCTGAGCTCAGCCTCAGACTCACATCACAGCAATCCTCCTGCCTCTGCCTCCCAAGTGCTGGCATTACAGGCATGAGCCACCACACCCGGCACTGTGATATGTGGTACTAATTGCTGCCGGGCATGAGTCTCCACACCCAGGATTGTATGTGGTTAACTGGGGATCAAACCTGGGTCCTTGCGCTTGCAAGACAGGTGCCAGAACCACTGAGCTAAATCCCCGGCCCTTCATGTGGGAACTTTAAACAGTGACTTGAAAATTGGAAAGCAATCAGCAGAGGCTAGGAAGGACAGCAAAGGGAAGGTAGAAGGAGTCTGGGTGACAAAACCAAACACCATCAGGTAGGGGGACAAGGGCTAGTGTTCTATAGCATAGTAGGTGACTACAGTTGACAATAACTGATAATGTATTTTGTGAAGAACTAGAAGAAAGAAGCCCAGTGTCTTCCCACATACAGAAATAAGGAGGTGGAAATCTAAGTGTCCTTATTTGATTAGTTCACACTGTGTACATGTACTGAAATATCACACTGTATCTTATCCATATGTGCAATCATCATTTGTTGATTGAAAGAAAAATATTAAAGTTAAAAAAAAGAATTAGTAGAAATTATCTTTTGTGTGCTTTGCCTGAAAACAAGAGTATGATCTCTGAAGCCAAGCGTGCCTCAATCAGAATCTGTTGCTCTTATTTACCGCCACCAGATTGGTCAGTTTAACCACAAGCAATCTGCTGTGTCCTTATAGATAAAAGGATAAGAAGAAATACACCTCGGGGCTGCTGCAAACACCACTGATCCAGGAAGCTGATGATGCCACACAGCGGAGAGCAGGCTGTGACTCTGGGACTTATCAAGTCGAATCGTGACCATCCTCGTCACTGGAAAATGAGTTTTCCTACAGGGAGGTTAAGTCCTCTTTGTTATTCTGTTAGTTCATATTTCTTTCTAAAAATAATTCAATTTCATGCTTTAGGGTAAAATATGGAACCTACCAGTTTTTTCTGTTGTTTGATGAGTCCCAAAGTAGTTGTTCTTTTTAAATATCAGGTGGGATTACTGGGTATATGTTAATGTAAAAATAGAAGAAAGTGACTAAATGGGTATTGGACCTAACACATTCTTGGAAATACTTTCTTGAAGACTTCTTTCTCAAAAGCCATGATATAAATTTGTTTCCTTAAGAGTATCTGACTTCTTTCCCTTAAAAAAGTACAGAAAACTTTTAAATGGGCCATTTTATTGGTTAACTGTGGTAAACACAGTCAACACACCCACCTGGCACATAGCCCTCCGGTTTGTGGGGCCTAGAAACAAGGCTTCCTCCTGCCCAGGTGTCCAAGAAGAGACAGAGAAGGAGGGCAGCGCAGCCAGCTGCCACTCCCACAAATCACCGCGCAAACCTCAGAGATGTGAAGTGTGGAGAGGACTGTCACCACCCTGTGGCCTTGTCAGTGACAGATGCACACAGCGGGCTCTGTGGGCCATCCAGGGAGCATCCCTCAATAATAAGTGGCAAGATGCTGGCCAGGGGAGTCAGCAGGCAACGATGGATCCACGCGCTGGGCTGGGAGGGTGAGAGGCTCAGCAGCAGCTCAGAAGGAAGATGTCCTGCTCCAGAAATGGCAGGAAAGCTTCAGCACATTGTTGCTTTCGGAAAGCTCTGCCAACTGCGACTGAGGAGTGTGTGCCTGCCCCAGAGTCCTTCATTGCTTGACAGAGTTGCTGATTTCGCTGATGTCAGAGAGCTGGTGGACTACAGTAGCCAATCTTGCTCAGCACTGACAGGAGCAATGGGACATCCTGGGAGGCCTGGGGCCTGGTTTTCCTGGAGGGAATTTGAACTATTTCTCGCACCATGGAACATTAGTGATGTTTTGAAATCAAAGAATGAAGACACTTCTCCAGCCCAGAGTGGTAAGGATGCTTCCTGTGATCCGGAACAGACAGGTGGCTTCATTACAAACCTCTGGGAAAGAGCCCACCTGTGCATCTCTCCTCCTGTAAGCAGGGTCTTGGACTAGCAGCTCAACACAAGAAAGCAGATCTACAGGAAAGCTCTGGAAACCCAGCAGAACATTTCTGTCTCCACTGAGAAAAGCCTGAAGAAGAACAGCTTCCTGGTGACCTCGCTTCATGCCAGAGTCACCAAGTTTCTTCCTGGCCCAGAGTTCCCTCCCTGGCAGCACATCTATGATCCGGGGCTACACCCAGGCTGTGTGTTGCCATGGGAGCTGGGGAACGCCAAGTAGCCACCCATTTTTTTTGTTTGTTTCCTGATGCTCAGCATTCCTGGCAACTGAAAAGTGCTTCTGGGGACTGGACTTGTGGAGGGGTGGAAGAGGGAGGAGAGGAAAGTGATGTGGAGACTGCTGACAGAGTGGAAAGGCAGCGGGAGTTCACCTTCCTTCCCTCCACCCTCCAGGCCCCAGCATCAGGGTCAGCAGTTCATGCAGAAGAAATCAGGATTCTTTGGAGCAATTCATGCTGCCAAATCCACAGTGACAGCCCAGGCCAAATCCCCCTCCTATGTTAAGGTCACTTGTTCTATGTCAAGCACTGAACGATTGCTCAAAGGGAAATGAGTGAACTGTTTTGTACAAATGAGTCAACTTGCTTTGAATTCACACCAGTTGGGATGGACCGTGCCATGGCAGTCAGACAAGTCCACATGGCTTCATCTAAGCAGCATCATAAAACATGACATGTATTGTATGCCTCTCATGTCCTGTGTCAGGTTTGGAGATGAAAATAATTTGGACAAATGCAGTCTAGGCCATTTCAGTGAGACTGGAGGCAGCATGTTCAGGGTATGTTCACATTCCTGGTACCTGCAGCAAGGAAGGAGAGAAGTGTTGGGGCTCGTCCAGTGTGGTGAGTAACTAGCCCCAGTCTTCTCTGTCCTTCTATGTCCTTTGTTCTAGAGGTCAGTCCTGGCAGAATGGCAGGTAGGGGACTTGCAGTTAGATGTCTACACCTCGGCACTGAAGACTGGAAAATTCAGGCAGGTTGAAGGACTGGACTGGTACCTAGCAGAGCACAGTTAACCTGAACCATGGATAATTGAGAGCTGACTCTACAGGCACCTGGGTGAACACTGGAAAGTACATTCAATTGGTTCAATTCTTATGAGTGATGTAGATGAAGGACGTGTCCATGCTGAGTAGTCAATCAGAAAGCGTGTTCACATGTATGTTCACATATGATGGAATGGGAAATTAGCTGGAGAGAAAAGTAGATTTTTGCCATTATTTCCAATATCAGCTATGAGCTATAATGATATCACTGGTAAGAAATCTTAACTAGATTATTTATTTTCTCCAAAACAATAGAAAATGCATTCCGAGCCACCTTTCTTCAGTCTTTAAAACCCTAAACATTAGTTGGAGACACTCGCCTTAGCAGTAATGTTGGTGTAGATGCGGGGCTTCCTTTCCTCCAAAGGGGGCCTTTGTGACAATGTGTCAGCCACATCCGGTGTGGACCCTATGGAAATGCCTCAGGAAAGTGGAGTATGTTAGTCCATCTTTACCTAACTGTATATTTTCTTCTACAGTTAACTTGCTCATTATTATTACCACCCAAATATTAATTCTAGCCTTATAGTCTGATTGCACTGCTACATTATGCTTCTATTGCATACATATATGCTTCTATTGCATACATTATGCTTCTATTTCCTTTATTTATTTATTTATTTATTTTTGAGACAGGTTCTCACTTTTTCATAATATTAATTTGTCTGATTGTAAAATTATTGCACATACACACACAGTATTTTTTATATGCCTCCTCTAGTCCATTTTTTTTCCTGGCCAGAGCCCCACGATGGAAATATCAAGAAGGCATTAATTAATTTATGTATTTATTATTTTGGGGGTTTATTATACCATGTGGTATAAAAAACCTAGTTCAATATAAATAAAAAAGTAAATAATAATTGATGGTGTATTGTATATTTTAATACTATTGAGAGAAATTTTGAATGTTCTAATCTCAGAAAATGTTAAATCTTTTTTTGTTGTTGATTGTTTCAGCCTTGGGCTTATTTATCAGTTCTAATAACTAATTCATTATTTTTACTCTCATCTTTATAATTCATTTCTGTTGGCTTCTTCCAGCTCACCATGTGGCTCTTCTCTTGCTTTTAGAATAGGATGTAGAAATCATTTGTCTTTATTTTTATGGATATAAATATTTAATATTCAATATTTTCTTCTAATAACTACTTTAGCCACAGTATAGACTGTCATTATTTGTGTTTCCATTATTGGAATTTTTGAGAACTTCTATACATTATGCTTCTATTTCCTTTATTTATTTATTTATTTTTGAGACAGGTTCTCACTTTTGTAGTTCAGGCTGGCCCTGAGCTCAGCCTTGAACTGACAGCAATTCTCCTGCCTCGGCCTCCCAAGTGCTGGGATTACAGGTGTGAGCCATCACACCCGGCACTGTGGTATGTGGTTCTGATTGCTGGTGGGTGTGAGTCTCCACACCCAGCATTGTTGTATGTGGTTACCAGGATCGAAGCCACGCTCTGGCACTTGCAAGGCAGGTGCCAGAAACACTGAGCTAAATCCCTGGCTTGAAAAAATGTTAAATCTTTGAGGTGACAGATAGGTTCATTTGATTTAATTATTTCAGATTGTGCTAAAGGCAATAACATCACTTTGTGCCCCATATTTATATACAACTCTAACTTGTCAGCATATAATACAAACTTTTAAACAGAAAAATTTCAACAGTGAAAAACACGAATTAGTATTTTTTAAAACAGTGTGTTTTTCAATCCATCTCATCAGTGTTGCTATTTGTTGAAATACTATGTGTTTTATATTTAATATTTGGTCAGTTATTTAGAGGGTTTGACAGTGAAGCCACAGTTACAGCCACACATGCTTTTGCACATCCAGAATGACAGGCCAAGAGCATTAGCAGTAGCCTGTGATGAGTCCAATGCCACAGATGTCAAAGAGGGATAATAAAGTCTAGGATTAAAACTAGTTAAAATCTACATGTACATAAAATGAAAATAACAAACACGAATATGGTACATAGTAAATTATAGACGCTATACTGTTCTATATTAATTCACTGAATCTCACCACAAGCTTGTCAGGTGCACACTATTCTTTATGTTCCACAGATGACAAAACTGTGGCACAGAGAGGGACCGGTATTTCACTCAGGCCACATATCTCCCAGGGCCTGGATTCAGACCTGAAAGTCTGTCCTGCCACAGTGAGTCAGACTTGGAGCTGTGATGTTTTTCCTGCTGTCACCAGAGCTGCTGTTTACAAGTTCTCTTTTTCTCCTGTTCTTGGTTGAAAAGTTCAGTCTAGAAGTCAGTGTACTATCCAGCACTCCCTTAGCCTTGTGTGACCGTGCAAGGGAGCTGCATTCCCTCAGCTACTCAGGAAGCTATAAAAATGAAGGGAAACATGTTGTTCTGGTGGAGCTCAGGCTCGCAGGAAAGTGTCACACTGTAGTTGGATTCCCTCTTATCGCTGCTCTCTGCTTGGTGTGGACAAACCCAGGTTTTCCTCTATTTGAAAAATGCTGAATGTGAAGCTGGTAAACAGCCCAGGTGAGCGGACATGTGCTAAGGGAGCGGAAGCAGCTGGTGTCGGGGAGGTGGGGGCAGCTGGCTTGTTCTCGTGTAGGGGGGCCTTGCAAAGCTCCGGGCCAGGCCTGCCAGTCGTTCAGCTCCTGGGGGTTCTGCTTCCTCCCCTCCCTCCCCTCTCCTTCTCTCCCCACTCCAGCCTCAGTGTGGAAGGCCACAGGCCTTGCATCCTTCTTCCTTCTTCTTGCTCAGGCCCTGGGGAGGAGCTGGTGGCTGTGACCATGTTCTTTACCTCATGCCCTCCAGGACACATATGAGGCAAAAGGGGAAGGGCACCATTGTGCAGAGTGTGTGTCCCGGACAGCTGCTGTTTGCAGTTTCAGTCCTGGGCAGCCTCGGGCTAAGCCAGGAAGGGGATGCCTTGGTGCATGTGAGGAAAGCAGACAGGAAGTGATGTGAATGGCCTGGCAGACTGGCATTATAAGACAGGGTAGAACCAAGCTAAGGGTTTCCCTCTGTGTTAATAACAAGTAGCAATGATAACGCGATAGTTAGCAAATAACAAAGTTGCACTCTGCTACATTCCAAGTACCACATGAGTTCTTAAATACATTAACTTTTCTCCTCCTGCTAATATCCTTTGAAGTGTGTGTGTTGTTATTATCTCTGTTATACCAATAAGGAAACTAACACAGAGATAAGTTAGTTATCGTGCCCAAAAGCTACCAGCTAAGAAATAACAGAGCTGGGGCTCACAATTAGGCAACCTGAACAGAGTTTTAGCCATAGTGTTTTGCCCTTATTTTCACACCACACCTAAGGGTGAGGAAAAACAAACCACCAGACAAGCTGACTAGTCGTCTCCAACTGAGTGATCATGTGTGACACCTGGAAGTCGTGGTATACCACAGAATGTTGACGCCCTCCAGTTCCGGTGACTTCACACATGAGTACATGCTGGATATGGACAGCTGGGATGGATCACTTTGTCCACACCTGTGTTTCCCTGAGTCAGCTAGCCTTAGCAAAGAAACACTAGAAGCAATGCATGCATTCGTTTGCTGTATACTAAGTATCAGAAGCTGGACCCAACAGGCTATAGAAGAAAAGACTTGGCCTAAATGGGAAGACAAACAGGTAAAAACAAAGTACAGGAACCACAAAGCAAGAACTCCAAAGTAAGACATGCCTGAAATGAAGGATGCTGGGACAGCCTCTCTCCTGCACCTCTGGCAGGACACAGCAGAGGCCAGAAGAGGGAGACTAGGGTGTCTTTTGGAAGAGCTGTGGGTGGGCCTCCTCTTAGAGGATGAGCAGAACTGAGTGAGTAAGTAGAGGAGCATTTTTCCTTCAGGACTGGGAACCAATGTCTTCTGGGTCCCTCTAAGGCACAAGTTTAAATGGTTGTGCTTCCTGGCTTGTCATCTGTCCCATGGGCTACTTGATACATTAATTATTCTCTTGTCTGACCACAAATCTCCTCCTCTAATATGGAAAGTGAAAGGTACAGGAGGCACCAATGTGCAATGCTTTTAAATCCTGGTAAATGAAAAAGAAATTCCTGCTTATTCCTGACATGGGAAGGTGAGTGCCCTAACCCTCAGTATTTCAGAATGGGACTGCTTGGACACAGGACCTCCATTAAAACAAGGTCATTAGAAGGGCTCTAATCTTGTGACTGATGTCCTAATAAAATTAGGAGATTTGAACACAGACACATGGAGGGAACCAATATGAAGACAAAGGGGAAGATGACCATCTGCAAGCCAAGCAGAAGCCTCGGATGAAACCAACCCTGCCAAGACCTCCGTCTTGGAATTCCTTATAGAACTAACTGTGAGGAAACAGAATCCTGTTGTCTAGCTCACCCAGCCTGCACCGTAGGTGCAGCAACCCCTGGAAACTCACAGACTGCTTTTCCTCCTCTCTGTGATGACTGAAGGTGTCCTTTGTTGGGCTGATATCTCTGCAGTAACTTCTGGCTAAAAGAACTAGACTGGAAAAGGAGAATTCAGAGAGAAGAACCATCCACTTTCTTGTCTGCAGGAGTTCTGTGACAGCAAGGAAGTCTATTGCCCAGCAAACGGGCACCATGTGACATCTGGAAAGCTATCGGCCGCCTGTCATTATTTTTAGCCCATAGTTGGCCAAACATTATAACACAAATAGATTTCAAAAATGCACATGCGCGGCCCACGTGTACTGTCAAACTTGGGTGAAAATGGGCAGAAGGATTCCAAACTCTTCCCTTTGTACACAAGTTAAATTTGGTTGATGAGCTTCAATATCACATTCGGTCAAAACATTTCCTTCCAAAATGAGACTACAGTTTACTTATGGAAAGCAGATGAACAGACATTTGGGATCTTGGAAATGTTTTGAAGTAATATTTTTGAAATAATGCTTGAGCAAACTGGACAAGCAAGTCAACTGAGGTAGGAATTTTCCTTCCCAAAGAAGTAAAAGAGAAAATCGTACTATTTTTCCTAATCCAGCATGATTTAGAAGCCAACTGTGGTCCATTTCCTCAAACTTTCACCGTGTATTTCTGGTAATAAAAACAACAAGCATTTGGAACAATGCTGTTTATTAGCTCAAAATTCCTTGTAATGACAGTGATAATATAATTATCTTTCAAATGAGGATCGTTTTCAGCAAAAACAAAGGCACTGTTTCAAAGCGATGCCAGGGTGAAGTCAGAATCCAGGGTTGCTCCCAGTAAACACGCGATTGTCATATAACACAAACAAATGTTTCTGCCTTTCCCACAGCTGTCCCCGAGGAGCCTTCCACTAAATTGTCTCATTGTTTGCTAAATCTTCAGAATGACAAGCACATTCTTTTTCTTTGGGCAAAGTGGGGGATAAGCTCAAGATATCAGGCATTTTGGCTATTACCCAAGACCTTTGTCCCATGAAGAGCTGCAAGTCCAGGTACCCACATTGGATGCTTTACCTGCACCTTGATTTTGCTAGTTTACAAGACAGTAGAATGTAGTATAAAGAGTCACCGGTAGGAGTTGGGAGTTCAGAAGTCTAGTTCTAGCTTTATGTGAATGCAAATAGTTATCTTGACTATCAAATGTGGAGTCTGGATTACATGACTTCTAAGATCAGTCACAGCCTTAGCAAGTCCACATAGAGGTAGGTAAGGGCAGCTGTTTGATTGGAAGAGACACGGGGCTATCCCCAAACTGAATTTATATAAAACCTTCTAAGACTGGGGAAACAACATCTGAAATTAGGGGGAGAGGAAGTTGAGGATAGAGTGTGCTTGGGCAGGGTTCTCTGAGTTCAGCACTGAAGTGTACGAACATGGGATTTGGAAGGAGTAAGTATAGGATAAAAATAAAAGATAAACACTGTTCACAAGCTCGGAATCTCCCTGTGATACTGAAATTATTAAAGAAAAACAGGGTACTGGAGTCTGGATTTTGAAAGGCAGATATGAAGCGTAGGTGCTCTTCCTCATGGGCTCCCTGGCTGTGACTCTCGGGCTGTCACTCCGCAGTGACGTCTTCCTTTCTAGTTACCTGTTACACACTCAGCAGAGGATCATCTCAAAAGTCAGATATACTTTTCACCCACTGGATGTCAATTAGCAAAAGTATAGTAATACTTGGTTTACAGAGGCTTTAAGAAAATAGACAATTAGATGTTGTAATAAGAGTGTGAACTTCTTTGATCATGTTTTTTGAAAAGTAAATTTTCTGTGCATCTGCCTGGCAAGCACGAGGTCTTAAATTCAATTTCCATTACCACAAAAAAGTATAGTTTTTTATTGAAGTACAATCAAAGGTATTTATTTTAAATGTAGTTTGTGGAGTTTCAGCTAATAGTATCCATAAATCACCACCACAATCATATAGATAATTTTTATCATCCCCAACATGTTTCCTGTGCTCTATCCCAGTTACTTCCCTCCACCTCCCATCCCAGGAAGCTGACTGTTCATTTTCTGTCACTGTGGGACAAATGAAAAGACCAATAAAGCCTAACAAAGGTGAGAAAGAAAGCAGCCACCAGCTCAGTGCTGTGTACCTTTGCCCTAAAGCTGTGAAAATCCGCTCTGGAAGCCACTACATCTTGCACAGCTGCTGTGATCACAGCACAGAGAGAGAGGGTGTGGTGAAAGAAGAGTCTCAAAATGCAGGGTACTGTTGGGTTAAGAATGGACCTCAGGGTGGCTCCGTGGCGCAATGGATAGCGCACAGGACTTCGAGAGGCTGGAGGCGTTCAAAGATTGGACTTCAATAGCTCACTGTGGATTTGACTTAACACTTAGCACAGTAAGGAGTCCTTCAAGATTTATAAGTGATGAAAGAAAAGAAGGAAAAGAAAAAATTTGATGGTTAAAAAAAAGAAACAAATCTTATATATGTAGATTGGGGTGGGGGTTGTAGGGAGGGCAGGGAAAAGGGTAAAATGAGAATCAAGATGTGTCATGTATTGGTACAAATTTTCAATGTTGTATGTAATCATAATGTATATGTAAAATATAACAATAAAATAAATAAATAAATTTTAAAAAACATTTATAAGTTTTATATGTGCCATCCACTCACTAGTCTCAAACAGAAAACAGTGTTTTCTAACATTTCAAGAGCTTGAAATGAGGTGTCTCAGTGGCGGAGTGGGTGGTGTGTGCTGCCATGTTCCGCCCACATCCCGTGTTCAAGGACCAAAACACACAGTCTTATGACTGCCACGAGTACTGGCTGCTGAGGCCTCCCACCTGTGCCCTCACACCATTGTGCACAGAAGAGCGTGCACATCTAACTCACTCATCCTTCGGACTTGCTACTCTTTCACCGGGACATCCCCTCCATCCCCTATGCCAGTGATGGAGAATCTTTTAGAGATGAGTACCCAAACTGCAACCCGAAACCTACTTATTTATTGCAAAGTGCCAACGCTGTAAATAAACCTGACTACCCACATTTTAGGTTAGGAAGAAAACAGCTCATACATTAACATCTTTTGTCCTAAGAGAGAAACAACATGAATGCAGTAGGTTTGCCACACTGCCCTGGGCCTTGAGAAATTCCATTTATCCCACAAGTCTTACATGTCCCCTCTTATCCTGGGTATGATTATTGCTGTTTGCTTCTGTGCTCCCGTGGGACCTGGCTCATAAATATGACCTTCTCTATGACAAAAATAATTCCTATATATAATCTTATGTTGGCTCAGTCTTATAGCTACCCTCGGGTTATGCTTTCTAGCCCAGATTGATCTTCATGTCACTAGGGGTTTTCATGGAGCCAATAGAGGTAAGCACTTAAGGAATAGTTATTGAATTAAATTGTTTATTTAATTGATCTGGTTTGGGTATGAAGGGGAAAAGCAGGTTGCAATGCACACATTCATTCTTTCATAAAGCATGTGATTGCTCTCACAGTGCAGTGGGCTCGAAGACTTTGCACTGCCATCACTTGTCATTCTGAATTCATAAAGTCAAGCAGTTGTAAATTTAAACCTTTTCATTTTTCTTCCGGCTGAACTAGAACTATTTAACAAAGGATGTGTATGACTCTAGTACCTTCACAAATTGTACGTGCATGCACAGACATGTGTATGGATGTGTGTAGATTCGAGTTTGAATTCAGAAACTCCCAGATGAAATTTGACTTGCTATAGAGTGTTAACTTCCTAATTGTTAAAGAAAACAAATAATACTAAAATTACAGGTACTTTGTTGAAATAGTTTCAACATTA
>PVIR01022696.1:0-27714 GCA_004026965.1 Petromus typicus
TTTGGTGCCTGTCATCTTGGTCTCCCTGACTGCCATAGCCAGCATAGGGTTATCTAGATGCCAGGTTGTTCATACCTTACAGCACATTCAAAGATGGAAACCCTAATAGCAGGTTTTCTTTACTTCCTTGATCTGTCACTTTACCTATAGACCATCTCTGTGTGGTTTTAGCCCAAAAAAGGACAAAGCCTATATTACCACCAGCTTTTACTATGCAGTTTTATTAACATAAAACTCACAAAAACTGTTAACTACAAATCAGTTATTCTTGAGGAAATTACGTTTCCTAGTTTCAAGTTTTCAGAATAGGTTATTAGTGAAAAAAATACAGAATGATGTATAGAATATGCCACAGTTTAGATGGAAAAGGGAGAAAGCATATATGTACATACAACATTTTCCTTGTTTACACAGTTACCCTGGGAAAACAACTTTTGCCTAAGGGAGATAGATGGCGGCTGGGGTGTGGGGGGCTGGGAGAGGAGACTTCAGTGTAAACTCAGACTGTTGAGAAAGGGTCTCGCTATGTTCCTTTGGCTTGAACTCCTAATCATGAATAGCAGGGACTACAGGGCCCCCAGCACCACACCCACCTTGGATGAGTTTTAAAATAAAATAAATGGAGTAAGTCAGGCTTGGTCACACATTCCTGTAAATCCAGTGCTTGGGAAGTTGAGGCAAAGGATAGCGAATTTGAGCGCTGCCTGGGAAACTTAGCAAGACCCAGTTTCACAATGAAAAATAAAAAGGGGTAGGGATAGTACTCAATATAATCCTTAGTACCACAAAATAAATAAATTTTAAAAATAAATACAACTGGTGATGAAGACCCATAGTCCCAATACTTAGGAGCCTGAGACAGGAAGATCACAAGTTTGAGGCCAGGCTAGGCAACACAGTGAGGTATCTTAAAAGATATAAATTAAACAAAAATAAAAAGTTGAATTTTAAATACAGAAACATGTGTTGACATGTGAATGGATAAACAAAATGTCACATGCACACTACCTCAAAGAGTCAGGAAATCCTGCAGTACACTGCAGCTTGGATGACCCTTGAAAATACTGTGGTAATGAAGTGAGCCTGACACTGACAGATAGTAGGAGCCCACTTACGTGAAGTAGTCAGAGTCATAGGGACCAAGGGCTGGGACGTGAATGGAGAACCAGGGTTTGGTAGGTACCCTTTCAGCTTTACAGATGTAGCCAGAGTGAAAAGACAACGGGAAAAAATTATTACCAGATATTTCTCAGACAATGAGCTACTATCTAGAATATACAAAGAGTTTAAAAAACCCAGCACCCCCTCAAGTTTAGGTTTTTTTTTTTTGAGACAGGGTCTCGCTTTGTGGTTCAGGCTGGCCCTGAGCTCAGCCTCAAACTCACATCACAATCCTCCTGCCTCTGCCTCCCGAGTGCTGGGATTACAGGCGTGAGCCACCACGCCCGGCACTGTGGTATGTGGTACTGGTTGCTGCTGGGTGTGGGTCCCAGTATTGTTATGTGGTTACTGGGGAATCGAACCCCAGTCCTTGCGCTTGCAAGACAGGCACCGGAACCACTGAGCTAACTCCCCGGCCCCCCTCAAGTTTAAAGACGGAATTCAAAAATGGGCATCTGAAATGAACAGACACCTTTCAGAGGAAGAAGTAGAAGCAGCCAAGAAACATATGAAGAAATATCCAACTTCCACTGGTCATTTGAGAGATGCAGATAAAAATGACACTGAGATTTCATCTCACTCCACCAACAATGGCTGCTATTGTGAAATTAACCAGCAATAAGCTGGCAAGGCTGCAAGGAGGAGGAGACCCCTCACTGTTGGTGGGAACGCGGACTGGTACAACCATGGTGGAGGAGATTCCTCAAAAAGCTAGGATGAGAGTCCCACTTGACCCCCCACATTTCCCTGCTAGGAATATATCATATCACAGCAACATGTGTGCACCCATGTTCATAGGAGCTCAGTTTGTGATAGCTAAATCTTGGAAACAACCCAAATGCCCATTGACCAGAGAGTAGATAAAGATGTGGCTTTTTTAATAAAATAGGGTATTACTCTGCTATAAAGAATGTTAAGTTGGAGTCATACTCAAATGGACATACCTTGAGGACACACTCATAAATGAAATAAGTAGGTCACAGGTATATAAATACTGTATCTTTTTTCTGGTATGAGAAGCTAAAGATGTAAATGAGCTCTAGAATGTATGATAAACTTTGTGAAGTAGAAATTATTCAAAGGGAAAGGGGTAAGGGAAAGTAATGAGGGGAAAAAAATATATAATTAAAGCATATGTATATGAGGGGTTGTACGGTAAGTAGAAAAATGGATAAAAATGATAATTAACTCATGTCACATACTGATACAGATTTCCAGTGTTGAGTATGATTGTATACATAATGTATACATAATGTATGTATGCAAAATGTACCGTTAACAAATTCAATTAAAAATAAATAGGTGGGCCTGGTGATACAGGCCCAAATCCCAGCACTCTGGGAGGCTGAAGCAGGAGGATCACAAGTTCATGCCTGGGCTGGGCAAACTGGCCTAGTGAGGTTAGTGAGCCTTAGTGAGACTCTACCTCAAATGAAAGCTAAAAATGAGCTGGGGATGTAGCTCAGCACCAAAGCTTTGGGTACCCTAGTATAGCCCTCACAAAAAAGATCAAGGAAATTTTGTTACCATTTGTATTTTACTACAATAAAATGAAACAAATTGCAAATACTTGAAAACACTTTGCTTTTACTAGTATTCTGAATATAAGTCTGATGTACATCAAAGTCAATCTTTCTGTTTTCCCTCAAACTATACAGGTGTCTTCAATACATCTGGTGGCAGTCACTTGAGTCAGAATTCAAGTGTCCTTAATGGCGGAGACGTCATCAATCTCAGACCTAACAAAGAGAGGACCAAGAAAAACAGGAATCCTTTTAGCAGCTGTAGCATACCCTAAATGTCTAGGGAGGAAGAAGAACAAATCCCATTCCGTCATTCCCAGAGAAGCACAGCCAGCTGTCACGGTATGCTTGAGTGTCCAGCAGACTTTGCACCTGTTGGCTCCTGAGAGCGACAGGTGTTGGTGTGCTTTCCAGAGTGCAGGCTGAACCCTCTGGTGGAGATACAACTGCCCTGTGGACTCACTTCATTTCTTCTTACTTTACATGAAGCTTATGCTGTATTTGAAGGAATACTATAAGAAATATCAAAACAAGTTCTGATGAATTATAAATATTTTGGTCCAGATTTCAATATTGTGTATCAAGGAAAGATAGTGAGCATTCTGTTCTGAAACTGGCCATAGAACTCTTTACTAATCACAAAACAGTCCCACATGGAAAACTCAAGTCTTGATGGGTGCACCAGGGTCTGTTATGCAGGTACCTGTGTTGGCGCACACAGGGTTATGAGATGTTACTCTCTATGGAGTCGTGTACACACTGTGTATGCATCAGCTTATATTTTTAAATAACAGATTCCAGGCCTATGTTTTGCTGAACTTGAACTAAAAGTGCTTGGTGCCAAAAAATATTAACCTAATTTTTACAATGCTTTGTTATTAGACTTTACATTGTTTTCCTCTGGCAGGATCATAAGAGGGGGATAAACATTTTAAGGCAGAAGTTCCCATATGAGCCTTCCTGTAAAACCCCTTCTGTGTACCCTCTGTCACATGGTGGCTTACGCTGTCATCTAGCTGCCATGGTCCTGAAAGTGCACAGCAGACCTGCAGTTGCTCGAGACCCTGTGACTCGAATGGAGCCAGGCGTGGTAAGCGTGAGCCTTGGCTCCATCATGAGTTCAAGGCCAGCCTGAACCCTATCTCAAAAAAAGAGACTATGTAACCATTTAAAAAAAAAACAACATGAGGGCCGGGGAGTTAGCTCAGTGGTTCCAGTGCCTGTCTTGCAAGTGGAAGGGCCTCGGTTCAGTCCCCCGGTAACCACATACAATACTGGGTGTGGAGACTCAGGCCCAATAGCAGCAAGCATTACCACACACCACAGCGCCAGGCATGGTGGCTCACACCTGTAATCCCAGCACTTGGGAGGCAGAGGCAGGAGGATTGCTGTGATGTGAGTTGGAGGCTGAGCTCAGGGCCAGCCTGAACTACAAAGTGAGACCCTGTCTCAAAAAACAAAACAAAACAAAAAACCATGATTATTTTTTATCCAGCTTATGGGTTTAATAATGCCCAGCAACTCTAACGATGTATTTTGTTTACACACTTTTGTATGGTACTGTATTTAAGATTAATGCTTAAACATTTCTACTCCTTTGATTTGTATAGCACTTTCTCAAGAGCTCTGCCTGTACAGCATAAAAGATAATTTAAGAAGTGACCTGATACATAATGATGTATAAGAGCATAACTTTTGTGACTTGGCACTGTAGTCTTCCAAACAAAGGTAATTAAACACTATTAAAACTGATCACCAACCCATGCATGGTGGTACACATCTATAATCCCAGCACTGGGAGGCTGAGGCAGGAGGATCAAGAGCTCAAGGCCAGTTTGGAGCATTGAGTGAGGTCTTGTCTCAAAAGAAAACAAACAATTCCCCAAACACCCTGATTATCATCAGTGTCATTCATTGTAGTTTTGTGTTACTGTAGATTAGACCCACAGCCTTCCTGCTGAGCTACATTCCCAGCCTTTTTTATTTGATACTGAGCCTTGCTAAATTGCTCAAACTTAAGATTTTACCGCCTCAGCTATCTGGTTTCTACAAGATTTCAAAATATATAAAATAACTTCTTGGAATATGTCATGAAGTCATTTTTCATGTCTGTACTAAATACATAAGTATTTTACGTCCTCCTTCCATGTTGTATCGTTTTTGCGGTCTCTCGTTTGTACCATCCCCGCCCTCCTGCTCAGATCTGTGATGAGAATACACTAGAGCTCCTGGGCTGTGTCTGCGTGAGCAGCCAGAGTACAGCTGCTTCCCGTGATGTGTGTTCAGACACGGGCGGGCTGGTGTTACCTGCCTCACAGCAGTTGGCGCAAGTGTCTGCCTGTCACCAGCTGTCCTTAAGCCACTGCTGGCAGTGGGGTGAGCATGGAGGAAATCTGATTTCCTCGCAGTGGATACCTGCTAGTGATTCAACTGCTTTTACTGTCTTCAAGTAGTCTAATCTTTTCACAGAGTATGTTGTGGCAAATAGTCTTTCTTGGCTGAAAAGTTACTCACAGGGTGCAGTTCTGTCTCATACTGATTAATGTGGGTGGGGGGAGTGTGTTCCTTCTCTGTATCAAAAAAGTCCATCTCGGGCCGGGGAGTTAGCTCAGTGGTTCCGGCGCCTGTCTCGCCGGCGCGGGGACCCCAGTTCGATTTCCCAGTAACCACATAACAATACTGGGTGTGGAGACCCACACCCAGTAGCAACCAGTACCACATACCACAGTGCCGGGCGTGGTGGCTCACGCCTGTAATCCCAGCACTCGGGAGGCAGAGGCAGGAGGATTGCTGTGATGTGAGTTGGAGGCTGAGCTCAGGGCCAGCCTGAACCACAAAGCGAGACCCTGTCTCCAAAAAACCTAAAAAAAAAAAAAAAAAAATCCATCTCTGGTGATAGTTACTTTGTTATGTCCTTTTTCTTTTACAAAAACAGAAAATTCTTTGTTATATTTGAATTTTTACTTTTCACTGCTATATTTTACATCTAACCATAGTCTTTTTAAATAATTAAGAAGGTCTATCAATTCAGTTAATTCTAAAACTTTCAAACCCTTGATGTTAATTTTCCTTTGTACCTTTTCACTCTTTTAAATGACCTTCTAGTTTCTAATGAAACCACGGATGCTGAAGAACTTGTCGTCCAGGTCCTCTCCTTTGCAGACAGGGCAGCAGGAGCCGCATTTCTGTCCCTCACACTCCCTTCTGGCCCCGCCCGTGAGCTCAGTAATAGTCACCCTGGAAGGTGGCAGTTACCCACATCAGGTTACAGGGTTTTCTTGTTATCTGCCCAGAGTTGATGACACATGTATACTTTTTCCAAATAAAGCTAACACTGTCAAAAAGAGGGTAACAGACTTGCTGTGGGCAGGGCGTAGTGAGATGACTGCTTCTGAGCCAGCAGTAGAGGCAGTGCTCAGAACAGTGACATGACCTTTTCTGAAGACTTCAGGTGTACCTGATGTCCCAGCCTGAGTGGTAAATTCTTACTTGAGGTACTGGGAACCGGCAGCATCTCCTCGGCCGAGCCCAGTCACTCATGACACACCGGATGTGTCTGGTTGGGCAGCACTGGCCTGTTGTGGAGACAGACTGGCCCCGTAATGGGAGCCTGTCCTCTACACAGAGTAATCTCATGGGCAGATAATCAGTTATGAATAGCTGCATCTTGTGGTCACTTTGTAGGCTGTCACATCTAAAACTCATGAAAAATCTATCATAAAAAAAGGATAGCAAATATTTCAAACTGCAGTAGAGTCTAAAATACCAATTACTAAGCTGCCGGTGGGAGACCATTCTGATGTAATCTGTATTAATTACCCCTCAATCTAGAGCAGGGTCATTGTAAAAGATGTTTTAAAAGTAAAAAGTTCGGATTAAAAGGAAAACTGGACCCCTGCTATGTTTTTGTTGCTGATAAATAAAAGTTTTAAACTCAGGTGGAGGGCTGGCATTTAGCTCAGTGGCACTTCTGCGTGCCGTGCAGGCACAGGGTTGCAGGGACACATGCATGAGGGGTAACAGAAGTCATGGCGTGGTTTCATTGTGCCAGCCACTCTGCTTTCAGACTTGGCTGAGTTCTCGCTGACTCCCCTTTGTCAGCGAGTGTCCTGCTAGGACCGGCCTGCCCCGCGTGGCCGGGAGGCGGTGGGTGCTCTGTTCATCCCGGTGAGCGCCTCGCCGCCGGCCACTCCCAGCAGCCCCCTGGCACTGCCCGAGGGTCCTTTCTATGACTTTCAGGCTTCCACCTGGCCTTGGCCCTTTGTGCTGAGTTCGTGCACCCTGCCGCCCCTCAGGGAGTCATCCTCACAGAGGAGGGCCGGACAAGTGGACACCCTTGGGAAATGGCACCAGTGGGTAGCAAGAAGGGCCACCCAAGACGGGACAGGCTGGGGGCAGGCTGAGGTGCGCCAGCTGCGCTGCTAGGCCAACACGCTTCACGGCCCATGGTGGAGGTCAGAGCGCTGACACACTGCAGACCGAGGGCTGCAGCTCAGGGCTTGTAAGTGGGCAGGGCCGGACAGTGAAGAGGGTGAGGGCCCTTCCTGCACAAGGAGGGTTTTCAGAGGCCCAGGACAGCACGTGAGAGAATGTGGAAAATTTGACGACTTGTTTCTTCATTTTCAAGATACCGCTGAAGAACAAGATGACAAAAGCGATCTTTGTCTGACAGTGAAGCCACTCAGAGTCTGTGCACAACTGTGAGGCTTCTGGGGAGAAGGAGAGCCCCAAATGGGGAGGAGGCAGCTGGGGGTGCAACAGGCAAGAGAAGCAGTGAGCAGTCAAGAGGTCCTCAGGCTGGAACGGCTCCGCGTACCGTTTAACTTGGCACTTTTGTACACAAGGTCCAACTCATTACCATTAGAGAGATAAATATATAAAATCGGTGTGGCTCTTTATGTGAAGAGTACCTACACTCTACTAAAGACTAAATTTGAAATATTTTCAGAGCAGCATTTAGAGAAGTTGGGTTTTATGCATCAGAACTGGTTGCTTTTCGGTTGTTTCATTTATCATGAAAAAAAGGATTAACACATTGGCCAACACTGTTAGGAAGCACAATACAATCTAAATTTTTTATGTCTAACGTTAGAAAAGTATAATGATGTGTTGCAAAGATTTCAGTGAAACAGCTACATTTAATTTCTGAAGGCAGGATAAACCCATACAACATTTATACAAAAAAAATCTGTAAGTATCACTTGTTAGGCCAAGGAAATATGTACACCTTTGACCCAGTGCACTCCATGCTGGTGAACTGACACAGAAAGTTTTGTACCTGAGTATATCTCACTAACAGCAAAAAGTTGTACACCACAAGTATACTGTGCTATGGCACAAGAACACAAAATAGAGCTTTTTCAAATTGACAAGCAGCATTTTAAGAAAAGGCAAGTTACAACACAGAAATTTTAGAAGAATGCGTTTGAGAGACCAAGTGGATATGTAATTATTCGCATTGTCGAAAGGTGATCATCTCACACTGTATGCCTTGTGTCCAAGTGTGTACAAATATACATTAATCTTTAGCTTAAAAACACTCTGATACATACAGATGCCAAAGACACCAAGTGGGAGGACACAGAAAGGCTCTCCGTGCTCCCTGCAGCCTCAGGTGTGTGCCTGTGCTGAGGAAGCTGGAGCCATTTCCCTGCCACAGTCCAGCAAAGAGTGGTGATGGTTTGCTCCTGGCTGAGCCTTCCCACATACTGTGCTCATCTACAGAAGAGTAAAATGCATAGGGACAGATCCTAGGATAAAGCAAGAACGCAGTCTAAAATATCTAGATAATTAAAACACTAGTTTTAATGGAGCTGCAAAACTTTGATACTGCAGTAGTCTCCTCGTCTGAAGTAACCGTTGCTATCAAGTGGTTAGGCCTAACAGGACTAGTGTCACTTAACGTAGCAGCTCAGCGTGGCGTGCCCAGGTGCCCGCAGGCCTACACACTAGTTCAGTCTGCTCTCAGCATTTGCTTGCACAACTTTGGAGCTGGCTCCTTTAGAACGCTCTAACAGCCTGATGGCCTTGTCTGAGTTCTCAATGTTTCTAAGCAGAGTCTCTAATCGCCTCTTGATTTTCTTCTGATCCTCAAGAGCACAACCAATCACTATGGACTGAAACTTCTGATCCACTGGCCCCGGTGGGACCTCAGATGAGCATGCGCTATAGAGTGACATTAAGTGACACTTGGCACTGCTCAGGTCATCCAGGAACTTGCTGACCACGTCATCTATAATCCTTGTGGCATGCTTCAGGGACTCTTCCTGCTGTGGGTTTCTGATTGTTTCTACTGAGACTTCAACAGTGAGGGTTCGTCCCATCAAACGGTTTGCAGTCAGGTTTAATTCTTCTCGTTCTCCTAAACACAACAGGTTTGAATTATCAGTCAACGGAGGACATAAACAGCCCATGTCAAGAACACCTTGGCGTTTGGTGCAGGCTAAATTTATCTTTTCACCATGTCTGCTACGAAACTTTTTAAAGGTAAAGACTAAATTTCCAGCAACAAGAAGCTGATGAAGTATTAGGCCAGAGAGCAAAAGTGCAGAATACCTTTCCCTGTAAATCTACTCCCAGGATACTGGCTGGGTCTCCAGTGTGTGCATCTGCACAAGCTGGGGAGCCCCGCACTGTAACTGGATGGAGCTCACAGGCACAGTGAACAGGTAGTGTAAGCAGGGTATGCATGGGAAGAGCTGCAGAGATCACACTGCACAGAAGAAATGCACTTTTATTAGAACACACTGCCTGGCTCCGGCTGAGACGTCAGCTGGGACAGTGAAGGATACACTGGCCTCAGGCCTCGGCATGGACTTCGCCCCTCCAGAAGGATGCACCTGACGCAGCCTAAGGTCTAGTTGTGGTCAGCTGTCCACTGCTGCAAGATGAGCCAGCAGTCTCCAACTCCCTTCATAATTCACCGGTCTCTGGCCAGGATGGTGAAGAGACAAACTAACAACTACCTTGGGTGAGTGAGAATTGCACTGGGGTCAAATGCTCCGCTCAACACTGTCTGGCCCTGACCTGCCTCACAGGGACCGCAGGGCCTGCTAGCTCGGCTGCCACCTGCATCTCCGGCCTGCTCTCACCTGCACCTGCTGCTCTGTCTCCTGCAGTGCAGTAACCTGGAAACCCCAGGCCAGCGGGGTCTACTGCGTGGGCCTGGGCTGCAGGCTTGGGGCTGGCAGGCTCGTTCTGAACTCCCAGCCCAGGAGCAAGCCACTGCTCTGCCGCAGTGCACGCCATGGCCCTGGGACCCACACCAGAGACCCTCAGGCAGGAGCCAGCGCTCACCGTCGCTGATCTGCCGCATGTCCTGGCTGTTCTGGATGCTGTGGATCATCTCCAGGAGGACTTCTTTCTCCTGCTCAATAGCAGTTGCTGCTTCTCGCAAAGCTTCAACCCTGTACACATTGGGGAAATAAAGCAGTCACCATTACACGGATGGTGTTCTTCTGTTGGTACTTGTCATCTCTTTCATTCCAACTCAAGCAAGATTACGAGTGCTTTTTTAAAGTTTTTTTCCTTTTTAAAAATTATTCACTGGGATGTTATATAATGTGAAATAGCAAATACGCAAAGCAAAATAGGGTGAAGGGGGAAAAATAATGAGATTATAACAAAAAAGAAAGGAAACAAAGTTTATGTATATAGGGGGTAGGGGTGGTAGTGTGGGTAGGGCTATGGGAAAAAATGAGAATTAAGGTGTATCATATACTGGTACAAATTCTCATTTTGAGCGCAATCATGATGTGTATATGTAAAGTACCAATAAAAATTACAATTAAAAAAAATTATTCACTGGGTTTGAGGGAGCAAGGTGTAATCCAGGTGCTTCAGAGGCTGAAGCAGGAGAATTATCACGAGTTTCAGGCCAGCCTGGGCTACATAGGGAGACTGTCTTCGAAACAAACAGAAAAGCCTGGTTTTTTGTGTATGTGTAAACAGGGTCTCACTGTGTAGTTTAGGCTGGCCCTTGCCATGTGCTACCAAGCCAAGCTCTTTTTTTTTTTCTAATTACTCCATTTTCTCCCTGCTCACAAGGCAACTGATCTATTTCATTTGCATTATTTGTATATTTGCATATTTTAGATTTATATCTCATTCCAGTATTTTCTTTTTGTTGCTTTGTTTGGACCAGTATTACTCCCAAGACAGTAAGGTTTCCTGGGCACACTCCTGTGCAGTATTTTCTGGTTGGTGCATGATACGCCCTGTGTGTTCACATCTGATTTCATCTCTCCACGCTCCAAGGTGGACTTTCAGGCTGCCTGCCCGCTTCTCAGTACCTCACAGCCCCTCAACGACTTCCTGTCGTGGACCCAGGTATGGGCCTACACACCAGATGTTACTCTCCCAGTGGACAGATGCTGCAAAGCTCCCAGCACCCCATCCGGGGACTCTGTGGGCGACCTGCACTGGGCGCACCCCACTTCTCCCTGTATCTTGATGTGATCAGTTTTACCTCACAGTTTACATTTTTGTCAGGGTCTTCCCCACACATCGATGATAAAACTGTTTTCTCGTAGATTTAGGTTTTGCATATGTGCCACTAGGTCCCACTTGTGCTTAGGACTCTTTTACTTTTTTCTAAAAGGACAGCCACTTTTCCTTGAATTCATGACCAGATAATCTGCCCTTCCCCTACCGACTTGTACATTAAATTTATTTGATCTTGAACCAATATATGTTTTTAAAAACAGGGCCGGGGAGTTAGCTCAGTGGTTCCGGCTCCTGTCTTGCAAGCGCAAGGGCCTGGGTTCTATCCCCGGTAACCACATATGATACTGGGTGTGGAGACTCACCCCAGCAGCAATCAGCACCACATACCACAGTGCCGGGCGAGGTGGCTCACACCTGTCATCCCAGCACTCGGGAGGCAGAGGCAGGAGGATTGCTGTGATGTGAGTTTGAGGCTGAGCTCAGGGCCAGCCTCAACTACAAAGCGAGACCCGGTCTCAAAAAAAAGCATCATTCTCATAAGATGCCCTAATATGACAGAGCAGGCTCACCAGTGTTCTTTAAAGATAAAGGAGCTATTTACGGGCCTTTATTCCTCTGTATAAACTTTCCAGCAAATTTACTTGGTTTCTAAAAAGAGAGTAAATCTGACGTGTTCATAACAGTGTTAATGCAAGGGCGTGGTGTCTGTTTACTCCCATCTGTTGCAGCCTTTATTCACCCTTTTGTTTTAGTTTTGAGGTGTCCTTTCAGTCAGAGCACGTGTGCAGCACAGCACACCCACCACCTCGCACAGAGTGGTCCGTGTGCCGCTCCCTCCTCTCCTCTCCCCATTCAGCTCTTGGTCCTGCTCATCGGCCCTTTTTCCTTCTGCACGTCTGCAGTACATGAGAGACAAGTTACTGTCCAGACCGGCCTTGAACCTGCAATTCTCCTGCGTCAGCCTCCCAAGTGCTGGGATTCTGGGCATGTGCTACTATGCCTGGCTTTCACTAGAATTTTGCAACATTCTTCCTAGTAGCTTGTGGACTGGAGTGTTCCACCTGCTTTGTGGGTACTTTTACTGAGATGAATGATTTCAGTTACATTTTCTAGTCAAGTATTGCTGGTTCCAGGAATGCTTCTTTGTGGACTACATTTAACTTATAACTGGCAGTATTTATATATACTTATTAATTTTAATAGTCTTTTGATTCATTGGTTCTTCTAAGATGTTAATAATCACATCGTCTGCCAAAAAACAAATGACAGCTTTTGTCTTGCTTTCCAACCCGGCTCCTTATTTTTCCTGCATGGCACGCCGAGGCTCACAGTGTACACAGTGCAGTGATGTGCATCTGTCTTTCTCACAGACAGGGGAGCCGTGTAGCCCTTTAGCGTGAAGCCCCACGGGCGGATGGCAGTGGGCACCGCTGTCCCTGCCTTCCCAAGCCACACAGGCACCCTCACAGGCCTTCATACACAAACACATTAGTCACTACAAGACGAAGCTGTGGAATCTTTAGAGCCAGAGGAAAAAACCTGCATATTTAGAGATCTGTTTCCACAGGGATTTACTGTTGTAGGTTATGATATAGTAACTGAGTTGCCAATTTTTGTGTGAAAGAAGATGACAGACTTATCCATGGTGTATCTCAATGAACCTGGAAATCTATGATTATGGAACAGCCAAGCAAACTGCTGCCTTCAGTGGGCACAGAGTGAATAACTCCACCGGCACAGCACACGGCCCTCCCAGGTCCCCACCCCCAGCCACACACTGCTTCCCTCCCCACCCAGCTGTCACACCCCAAAATAGCACCAACTCTGGCAGCCACAGAGTGGCTTTCTTCTTCCAGATAAGAAATCTGTGTGGGACTTTATATTTGGAATAATCAGTAAGTATAAGACCTGGCAAGAATCTGACAAAAAACTTAGCTAGAAACACAAGCACAATATTCCATAAAGTACTGATGTAGTATCAGGCCCTCTTCAAGGTTCATTCCCTATTAAGATGTTCACATTAGCAATGTGACAGGTACATAAAGGCCCAGCTCACTGCTGGGTATGTTAAAATGTCAGCTGTGACCACTAATCTCATAAATGACACAAGGTAGTTTATCATTAAAACTGAATAAAACTAGAACTTTTTTGGCTTTGTGGGGATTTTTTTTTTTTTTTACCCACAAGCCTTCTTTATCTGTCAGTAAAAATTTCCACTATGAAAAACAGATTTAATTTTTATAGAATTTCTTACATATTTTTATTTCTAGCAGAAGTGGACATTATTCTTCAGGGCATGCAGACTGTAGTCTATGGCACCAGGGGCCTGGGGTGCTGTTTTCCCTCCCACTGGCGGTACTTATCTTTGGCTCTGTGGGCCAAGCGCGCCCCCCCCCCCCGCCATGGATGCACTCCTTGGCACTGGGCATCTGCATATGTTTAACTTTTCAAGAGCTGGACCCAAGTCTCTACTGAACTTACCTGAATCCTGTCTATACTGCTCTGAAACTGCTGTCCTCACTGTTTCTTTCATCGATGGATTCTCCTTTAGTTCTAGAAATTTTTAGCTGTTGTGTCATTGAATATTCTACCTCCCTATCAGTTTTCTTCCTGGAACTCTGGCAACTGGCTGTCTCTCTTTGTCACCCCTAACTTTCAGTGTCTCATCTGCCAACAGTGCTTCACTAACAGGACCTGGAAGCAGCGACAAGTCTGGCTGGGAAAGAACTCCCACAGCAAGGCTGGCCCGAGCCGGCCTCCTAGGACATCCTCTGTCTCGAATCACAGCAAAATCGAATCACACTCTCCAAACAAAGCAGTTGCTGTATTTTCCAGGGCAGACATTCCACGTGCATCCTTGGCCATAAGTGTCAAGCACCACAGACAGCCCTGCAGCCCCGGGTCCAGCCGGAAGGCCAGGATAGCGGGACCTCGGGAAGCAGAGGCGCATCACGAGAAGCGATGTTCACTGTTCAGGGCGCCCTGTGGGACTGTGCTAGCACTGCCGCCGCCGCCGAGAGCTGCGTGCCCACAGTGGGAGCTCTCAGCCCCAATCCTCTCCTGTACAACACTGTGACGAGCGCAGGACCACAGGCGGACACAGGGACTGAGAAGAATGTGCCGGAATTAGCTTGTGTGGCATGCCTAGAACTGGTGCTGGCATGCTCGTCAGCAACGCAAATTTTCTGACTACCAAAACTTGTGCTTTCAGAAAATGGAGGGAGACTGGCAAATGCACATTGTTGTGACTTTATGTGAAATGATTTCTAAAGCAGGTTCTTCAACTCACAGTCCTGCCTCTTACTTGATATCCATATCAGACATCTAATTTTTCTGCATCTCTTTCTCTCTCTCTCTTTTTTTTTTTTTGTGGCTCTGGGGATCAAACTCAAAACCTCCCAGTCAGGGGCAACACTGCTGAGCAACATTCCTGGCCCAATATTTTGACCAGATAAAAAGGTCTTCCTAATCATCAAAATGTTGTTTCATAGTCAAGATTCTGGGTGAAAAAGGGATATTTGTTTTTGGTGTTGAGACCTACTCGTCAGGACTGTGGCCTCCGGAAACCTGCCGCATTATCTGCTCCGAGCTCCCTCACTTCTAAGGCCAGTATGTGTGTCCTCCGCCCACCTCGACGGGTGCCTACTTCTTAAATGACAACGTACAAGAAAGGCTCCCTCTTAAATCACAGGCCAGGACACGACACTGTGATGCCATCTGGCTTTATGAGCCCTGAGTCCCCTCCAGGAACTGTATACAGGGAGAAACTGAGCCACAGGCAAGACCACCACCACCGGCCCAGCCGGTCCCTGGCTCAGCTGACTCGGGGCAGGAGCCGCTGCGCCCTCAGCTCCGGGAAGCGGCTGCGCTCAGGGCTCCAACCCATCTGAGCCCTCCCTCTCCACCGGCCCAGCTTTCTACAGAACCAGCACAGTGAGCTTTCAGCGTTCCCTGAACTAAAGGCCGACTGATACTGAATTTGTGTCTCCGACATTTTGAAATGAGGCATCTTTAACTAGAGAGCCAGGGCAAATGTGAAGTCCACTACTGTCCGGCATACGACTGAGGACAAGGCATTAACTTCTCTGCCTCGACTTCCCACCTGCAGAGACTTCCACAGAGACCGAAGCCCTGCTGTGTAACCAGTGCACATGAGCGCGTGCTAACAGGTATCATTATAAATTAAGGTTAGTTAGGAAGTAATAGTAACAGGTATTCAGAGTACTGACAAAGGCAAAATTCAGATTCCGTAGAAATGGTCATGAAACAGCTGAAAGGAATGGCCTCCTTGAGAGGAAGCAAAAATCATGAGTTGCAGTATAGAGTTTTTAAAAATGTAAAAACTAATGATCCAGTATTAGAAACAATGAAAACTCTGAAGTTGGTACACCGGGCCAAACATTTTAGAGCATTTAAAACACCACACAGGCGTGTTCATACTGAGTCATAAAGCATCTGGTATAATCCTGTTCTAGGCTTTAAATGGAAGAAGTTTCTCCACAGCCAATAGCATGCAAGTGGCTGAAGAACTCAGCACAAACTAACAGTACTCTACCACTCACCACTCTGCCAGTCTCACCTGACGCCCAGTGGAACTGCTGGAGCAAAGTGATGGAAGAGGCTGGCTCTGGTGTCTTGTGGTGTAATGCTTTGCTGCCATATGGTTGCAAGAAAAACTGTAATAGGTGCAGCCTTGACATCATTCTATTTTTGTTAATCTGAAATACTTCCCTAGATTTCAGTCTTACATTTTTAAAGGAAGAAGCAAAACTTGACAAGTCTACTAGAAAAGTATTTGAAATGAACAGTTAGACATATTAATCAGTTTCCTCCTCAATGCAAGTGTCAAGGAAGCAAGTTGTGATTTAACCCATTTTACATTAATTTACATTAAAAATCAGATCTGGGGATTCAAGACCGGAAACTTTCTTTTAAAATTGAGGAGCTGAGAATCTCTGGGATGCTGCGGGCGAGGCATTAATTCCAGTGTGAGTGCAGTGACTCAGCTGGAAGGAAGGAGGAGGGCAGCAACCTAAGCCCAGGGAACCGAGCCCCTTCGTCGCCGCGGAGGTCAGGCGGGCGCTCCCACGGCTCCGGCGCGTGGCGCGTGGCGCGCGGCGGCCCCTCCGCAGGCCCTGTGCTCGGAGCGCAGCGCGGGCGGGCGGGCGGGCAGGCGGACCCGCGCCCTCGCCGAGGAGGCCCGGGGAGGTCCGCGCACGTCGGGGCAGGGAGAAGGCGCCCAGGCGCGCAGCTGAGCGGGGCAGCGAAGCCGGCCGCGCACTCACCGCAGCTCCAGCTGGTCCAGGCTCTCCAGCAGGCGGCCCGAGCGGTCGGCCATTGACGACGAGCGGCAGAAGCGGCCCTCGTTGGCCTTAGCGTGAATCCTCGCCTGCGCCATCGCCGCGCGACTAGAGGGGAAGGGGGCGCGGCGGGGCTGCGAGGGGGCGGAGTCTGCGGGGAGGGCGGGGCCCGGAGGAAGGGAGGAGTCTGCGGGGAGGGCGTGGCCCGGAGGGAGGGAGGGAGGAGTCTGAGAGGGGGCGGGGCCCGGAGGGAGGGAGGAGTCTGTGGGGCCGGGCCCCTGGGGAGGGGCCGAGAGCGTGGGACCCCCGGAAAGCGGCCCGGAGGCGGCCCCCATCCCGCCCGTTCCCGCCTGTCCAGAGCCAGCGCGCTGAGGGCCGGCGCCGTCCACTGCGGACGGGAGAGGGCAGTCCGCCCCACGTCCGCCTTGCTAATGAAGCTTTGAGTGACTTCCCCATAAAAATCGAGTTAGAATTTGAGTGAGGTTATTTTACAATCATTCAATTCTCTTGCCCGTAGTAGCAGCGTGAGACTCCTCGGTCATATGCTGCCAAGGGCATAAAATGAAGAGGGGCTGGGAATAACAAGATCTGACTACTTAAAAAGTTGGGTTTTATCCCCGTAACCCCAGCACACGAGAGGCTAAGGCTGGAGGATCGCTGCCATTTCAAGGCCAGCCTGAACTACGTAATAAAACCCTGTCTCAAAAAGATCAAAGTGGATTTAGCCAGGCTAGTGAGGAATAATGGAATTCCAGGGTTCTGGGACACTGAGGCAGGAGGGCACAAGTTCCAGCACAGGCCCGGCCTCTTAACTAGGGCATCTTAAAATAAGAATAACGACTGCCTAGGTTCGAATTTCACTCAAAGGAAAACCCTGGGTTCAATTTCCAATACCAGAAGGAAAAAAGCCTTGCTTTTCTTTCTTGACAAAAATATACACGGGGCACAGAAAATCACAGATGAGAGTTTGAAGCTGAATCAGTCTTTAAGCAGAAGCCAAAGCCACTCAAATCCTTTGATAGAGCCGAAGCTCATCATCCTGGATGGCGTTCCAGTTTGATGTAATGAACTAGGAGTTATTGGACTTCATTAAACTTAGCCCCTTGGGGCACAAACTTGACCTGATCCAAGCTGTGAATGGGTTGCGTGTGTCAGCTGGCTTTGGACTCACCTGGGCTCTGGCTGCATTGCTACAGCCAGCTCCACAGCAGCCCGGCTGGCTCGGGTGCCCACTCCGGTCTCCTCCTGCGTCTCTTCTCAGCCCGGCCGGCCAAGGCAGCTCCCACCACCTGCTGCGCTGTGAGCAGGTCCTCTTCTCAAGATCCTCGGCCTCAAGAGCTCGTGTCTCCCTTTGCTTCCCGAGATCCTCCTGCCTTCCCATACTCGAAGCTTTCCGTGGGTCCATCTTCCCTTCCGAGGGCCTCTTCACTTGGAACACTGTTCTCATTCACTCACAGCAGGGTTATGTTCTGACGAGTCCATCACAAACTCAAAGCACTGTAATTCCGGCTGTCTGGCAGCCTGAGGCAGGTGAACCCCAAGTTTAAGCCTAGTCTGGGCAACTTAGTAGGCTTAGTCTCAAAAAAAAAAAACCTCTCTGGAGGTATAGCTCAGTGTAAAGGCTCTGGTTCAATCACCAGTACCAAAACAAACGAAAACATCAATATTAGAAGCAGCCAGACCTGGTGGTTGCACACCTGTAATCACAGCACTCAGGCTGAGATGGAAGGATCACAGCGAATTCAAGGTCAATGTGAACTACAAAGCAAGACCCCCGTCTCAAAAAAATCAAAAATGACTCAAAACATCGACTTTTGATAAAAATCCAAGTAATTCTGCCATCCAATGATTTTATCTCATGTTCAAACGAAGTTCAAATTTTGAATTATTTTAATGAGGGGAAATATAATCAATGACAAGTAAAATACTTTAAAATCCCACCAAACCCTTCAAAGGACCATAATGGAACGTCTCTCTCTTGTTACATTAAGAGTTTCAGCTACCCTGCCACACAAACCATAAAAGCCAAGCTTCTTCGACGAGCTTCAAGTGCAGGGCCCGAGCACGATCTCTGTCCGCCCCCACGGACTCCCTCCCTCCCGGGGTGGCCCAGCCACTCCCCACTTCTCAGCAGCTCCGCAGACCCCTGGGAGGTGAAGCCTCACGGGACCACTTAACGTGACAATCAGAAGCACAGGCTCATTTTAAAAACACGATTTTCAGATGACAATGACTTCCAAAAGTGGGGAAAGGAAAGACAGGAGAAAAGAAGGCAAAAATGGAAACAAAGCTTCTGTAAGCAGGAAGGGTGGAGGACGCGGGAATGGAGAGGACAAGAACACACACGCGCCGTGCGCGGGTACGCGTGCGCAGTGATGGCTGTGACCGAAGTGTATCAGCAAAGATTACACAGGGGTGCCAGGAGGAGGGGTGGAGCGACATCTCGAGATGGTTTCTAAAGTGGACTGAAATGACTACAGTAGTAAAAATAAACCAGTCACTCCTTTTTACACTAAAATACCTAGTGTTTCAAAGAATAGGCTCTTCCTATAGTAACTTCTTCTTAAATTTAAAGAAAAGTTTTATATTTACATACATATTTTAAGTTTGGTAAATACTAACTACTCAAAAACTTTAAAGGTACTATGACAAGTACGGTCTTCCATTTATGTCACTTAAAAACAAAATTTATTCACAATAAATTAGAAAGTACGTATTTACATAATTAAATATATAATGCCAAATGTTGAGCAACAACTCAATGAATAAAGTGATAATACGCCATATGAAATACAAAGTTTCAAGACTTGAGATTATTCCTCAGGGGAATATTATTTTTGAAGAAAATTATGTTTACAAAAATATATAAAAGGATTATTGTTAAAAATAATTTGAATTACATGCATTTATTTTGCCATCACTACCTCTGAACAGTTCACACAAGTCTAAGAAGTTTTCTGTCGCTCCACCCCTCCCCCTGGCACCCCTGTGTAATCTTTGCTGATACACTTTGGTCACAGCCATCACTGCGCACGCGTACCTGCGCACGGCGCGTGTGTGTTCTTGTCCTCTCCATTCCCGCGTCCTCCACCCTTCCTGTCTTCTGTTTACAGAAGAAGTCTAACAGTTCACAAAAAAGTCTAATAAGCGGGTAAAAGGAATAGAAAAGATTTAATCTTATTTAAAACATAAAGCTGGGGCCGGGGAGTTAGCTCAGCGGTTCCGGCGCCTGTCTTGCAAGCGCAAGGACCCGGGTTTGATTCCCCGGTAACCACATAACAATACTGGGTGTGGAGACCCACACCCAGCAGCAACCAGTATCACATACCACCGTGCCGGGCGTGGTGGCTCACGCCTGTAATCCCAGCACTCGGGAGGCAGAGGCAGGAGGATTGTGATGTGAGTTGGAGGCTGAGCTCAGGGCCAGCCTGAACCACAAAGCGAGACCCTGTCTCAAAAAAAAACAAAAAAAAAAAAACCAAAAAAAACCATAAAGCTGTTTTTTATTTTAGCAATGTGCTGCTCTAATGAAAGCTAGAATGTGTATCTGCATGATATTCACAAAGAATGCTTTTTCCTTCATAAATTTCCATTACTTCTAATAATCAAAACCAAAACATCTCAAAAGTGTTAAAAAGAAGTACCACACGAAACAGAACTTGTGAGAAAAGTGAGTTTTTTACATTTATTTTTATTTTCACTCCTAAAAATATATAGAATCATCTGTACAGTACAAATAAAAGTAAAGATGTAATGCTACTTGGGAAACACAATAGTCAAAAGCTTTTCTAAAAAAATGTTTTAAAGCTAAACGTATGAATTCTAAGTCAGCTGGGATACTGTGATACCTATGTATTAGAAAACATGATCTACACTGGCACTGACGTGTATTCTATTCCTTGCATACAGTCGTGCACAACAGCACAAAAAAAAATACAAAGCAAGTAAGAGACTCTGGGTGCTGGAAAGCAAGGCCGTGCTGCAGAGCAGTGAGCTGTCCAATTCCAGTCCATCCTGAGCGTCTCGGCACGGGCGCTGTGCGCTGGCACTTCTCCTCACATTTCCTCAAGACTCCTCCTAATAGCTTCTTCTAATTCCACATCTGCGTTGAGAAACAGAATTTTAAAACTTAGGGCAGAAAGCTCATCAACGTGCTTTATGTAAGTTTTAACGCTGTTCATCTTTTCTTCTCTTTTTTGTTCTTTTGAGACAGGCTCTCCCAATGTAGCTCAGGTTAGACTTAACACACAGTGACCTTCCTGCCTCAGCCTCCTCTGCTAGATCACAAAGATGGCTCACCATGTTTTGTCTTTTCAGAAAGGAAAGCAAAATCAAAACCAAAGCATTTAGGATATACCGGAGTTTCTCCATACTACAATTTTAAGTATTCTGAACTACAATCATCTGGGTATGATCTGAGGTTGAACTTGATATATATGATATGCACTTAATATGGTAGGAACTAGTAGTTATTTCTAATCAGAGATGTGGAAAGTCAAGTCTTAGACTCACTGATATATGACTACTTGTTTCAACACTGGAAAAATACCAGTTTTCCTAAAAGATCTACGGTCAGACACGTGGAACAAAGGGAATGGCAACACTAGGAAATGGCAAAATCTTAAGGCTATTAAGAATTTGGCTTTTGGGCCGGGGAGTTAGCTCAGTGGTTCCGGCGCCTGTCTTGCAAGCGCAAGGGCCCGGGGTTTGATTCCCCGGTAACCACGTACAATACTGGGTGTGGAGACCCACACCCAGCAGCAACCAGTACCACATACCACAGTGCTGGGCGTGGTGGCTCACGCCTGTAATCCCAGCACTCGGGAGGCAGAGGCAGGAGGATTGCTGTGATGTGAGTTTGAGGCTGAGCTGAGGGCCAGCCTGAACCACGAAGCGAGACCCTGTCTCAAAAAAAAAAAAAAAAGAAAAAAGAATTTGGCTTTTTGTCACTTGCACCACAATAATGCTAGGAGAAATTAGCTTCAAGCTCTGTAGCATCTAAGGCAGAGGAAAATCCATGGTCACAAATGTGTTAAAAGTATGTAACATACATACACGACAAATCATTCCAGTGTCCAGTAAACACTCACCATGCCCACCAGGAGCAGGAAAAGAACAGCGAAGATCACCATTCACATTGCAGATTTTCCTCTACCTTCTCTTTGGGAGTAATACTACCTGGGGGGGGAGCTAGGTACCAATTTCTGGCCTCCCTGAACGTCTCACTTCAATTATCTTACCCCATCTGGTCTCAGAGCCTCCTGGCACCTTCTAGAAAGGTGGCACCTCCTGGCATGAATAGTGCATGGCACCGACAGCAGGCCCTGCAGAATGCAGCTGTGTCTTCCTGAGCAGGGCCAAGGGTTTGTCACCTTGTCTGCATCGAAACACTAAAGCTAGGATCAGCTGTGTAAATCAGCTATCTCTGGGGCCAGTGACTTGCCCTCAATACAAAGGGGGGAGATATAGCAAAAAAACCCCAAACCCAGGACACGTTCAGTGAAGAAGGTTGCCTGACTTGAGTGAGATGTGAAGACTCAGGAGCAGCCCATGATAGCGCACGCCTGCAAACCCAACATTTAGTAGACTAAGAGAACAGCACACTCACACATCAGAAACAGGGCCATGCATACACAGTAACACTATAAAATACTAGGTAAATATCTTTCTAATAGATAGTGGCAGGTGAGCTGATAGGTCATATAGCAAAAAATAATAAATAAATAAAAAGCAAAACAAAGCAAAACAAAACTACACCTCTCTCAGGGAACACAGAAAATAAATTTCTGATATAGTATGTATCTAACTGACAGGCAAAACAAAAATAGTTTCTAGAAGAGAATATAGGGGTATACCTTTATGATTATAGTGCAGGGAAAGGTTCGATAAGATTAAAAAACATGCAGAAAAGACTAACAGATTTCATCAAAAGGAAGCACAGCACACGGAAGGTGTAGGCAGGAGAATACTGATCCCCAGTGAGGGACCAGTCTGAGAAACACAGCAAGACCTTGACTCAAAAACAAATAGATAAAAAATAACATTCAATGACCAAAAAGGCAAGTTGTACAGCGAAAAATAAATAAATAAAACAAAAAATATTAATAATAATACATGAAATTTAAATTGAGAATCATTTAAGATTTTCAACCCAGAAAAAGCAATAAAAGGTAACCCAATAAAAAAAAATTAGGATATCTGAAAACATATTCACAAAAGACCATGTGTAAACGGCTAATGAGCGTCACCCCTCAAGGCTGGGTGCAGTACGGTGGGGCAGCTCTCACTGAGCAAGTGTGAGGCACATGTGCCAACCCTAGCACAAGACAACACAACCACAAATAAACCAAAACATTACTGATCAGGAAACAGAAACTAAAGCCACAGGAATATTATATACTACTAGTCATATTCCTGAGACTAGTAAAGCCAATCAGGAGGACTTGTCACCGTCACTGCAGACGGTGTGGCACTACACACACACACAGCTCTTCTCTCAGGTGTGTATCTCCAAAAATGAGGAGTTATCTTTTAAATGATAAATGATAAAATGATGTTATCTTTTAGGTTTTGTAAAATGGGCATCAGGCCTATGTACGGCAAGGTTCACAGTTCAGTCACTCCCGACAGCCACAAACCGACGTTGATAAATAATGGGCAGATCGTGGCATGGCCTAAGAAATAGAGCAGTTATATGCTGAAACACAGATGACTCCTCTAAACAGTATCATTACAGGAAATCAGAACCAAAAGAACACAGCCCATACTTGGGCTGCCTAACATGAAGGATAATGACTACATGTATTTACAGTAACTAAAATTAGATGAAACTGAAATTCCGTTACACTACGTTGCAAGTGCAAAATTAAATGAAACTGAAATTCAGTTACACTACGTTGCACGTGACTGCAGTTATGCGACGCGGAGCACATACTGAACACAGGCAGTGATGGTCCACATGATCCCATTTAAAGTCCAAAGTCAACCACTACAAACCGCAGTGTCCTGGTCACGGTGGTGGGAATGAGACAGCCACCCTAACTGGCAGTCAGGTGAACCGTATCCTCTCAGAAGACATTCCTGTCTAGAGCTTTCAATGCAGCAGCACATGACACAGTCACTGTGCGGAGCTGGTACACGTCTGTAACACATCTAAATAGTACATTAAGAAGTGAATTTGAGGGAATTCTTTTTAACTCCCTTCCCCTCTCCTTTTCTTTCCATCTGTTGTTTCCCTTCTCTTCTGCAAAAGACCTCCCTTTTCCTATTATCAATCTTTCATTTTGCACTTTTAACTTATTTATACTTTGGGTTTCTTATATTACAGAAGCCATGTGCCATTTAAACTTGCTGAATAAAATAAAGCAGCCAAACAAGCTTGAACGTTGCTTTAGTTTTAAATGCCATTGTTATTACAGCAAGAAGTCATGTAGCCAGAGACAAACTCTCCTAAATCCACAAGTCCGCGTTTAGCAGACAGGAGCCAAGATCACCTACAAAAAGCTACCACTCGAGACTTGGGAGAAATGCCCAATTTTAGCTGTTGCTTACTTTTGGGAGGTAGTCTGAAGTCTGAGGCTAGCAGAAATAAATAAAGGTTTATAATGGAATAATGTTGCAACAACTTTACATTGGTACACTTGAAAATGTGGGAAAGGGACACATTTCTTTAAAATCACAACATTCCAAGTGATATAAAATGAAATGGAAAATCTGGTAACTACTGATAGATGTTAAAGAAAATTAATTAGTTACCAAAAGATTTCCCAGAAGGAAAACCCAGGTCCAAGCAGTTTCAACACTGCTGCACATGTGTGGCATGAATAGTTTGATAGTTTACAAAGAAAATAACAAGTGAAAAATATGAACAATTTCCTTAGAAGACTGGGACCGAAATTTGTACGAAATCATTTACAACTGAGTATGAATAAAACATTTCTGTCCAGGGAACTACACAAAAGAACTCTGAAGTACAACAGTGAGCTGACAGGTGAACAGGCAGAGGTAATGTCACAAAGACCACTACCACTATGACAGCGAAACCACAAATTTCAGCTGTGCCCTACAAAAAACCCAACGAAAAACATGTGTTATCAGCGTAGGTGGTAACTGCGCATGGAACATGCAACTGTCATATGTGAAGACTGTCTTGAATATGATAACTGAAGCAAAGATTATGTTTGTTGTAGAGCTGTATTAGTATTTTTATTGTAGTTCATACAGGAAGTTATTTCTGATGTTATCTTTTAGGTTTTGTAAGAAATTTTCACATCGGGGCTGGGGATTTAGCTCAGTGGTTCTGGCGCCTGTCTTGCAAGTGCAAGGGCCCGGTTCGATTCCCCAGTAACCACATACAATACTGGGTGTGGAGACTCACCCCAGCAGCAATCAGCACCACAAACCACAGTGCCGGGTGTGGTGGCTCACGCCTGTCATCCCAGCACTCGGGAGGCAGAGGCAGGTGGATTGTTGTGATGTGAGTTTGAGGCTGAGCTCAGGGCCAACCTGAACTACAAAGCGAGACCCTGTCTCAAAAAACCTAAAAAAAAAAAGAAGTTTTTACATCAGCTGTGTGCTTACTTACAAAACCTAAAAGATAGGCTGGGGATTTAGCTCAGTGGTTCTGACACCTGCCTTGCAAGTTCAAAGGCCTGGGTTCAATCCCCTATAACCCCATACGACAGTGCTGGGAGTGGAGATTCATGCCCACCAGCAATCAGTACCACATACCACAGTGCTGGTCGTGGTGACTCAGGCCTGTTGTAATCCCAGCACCTGGGGGGCAGAAGCAGGAGGATTGCTGCGAGTTCAAGGCTGAGCTCCAGGCCAGCCTGAACTACAAAAGTGAGACCCGTCTCAAAAAACAAAAAAACCCTAAAAGATAACATCAGCAATAACTTGTATAATCTAAAAAGAAAATATCCATAGAATCACATCTGATGTGGAAATGTTGATGCCTAGTCTAAGCACTCACTACACATTTGATATTTTATTTTAATGATATCTTGTTTTCCTGCTAAATACATGTTATGCAATATAGTAAGAAGGTCCTAACAAAACAGCAAGACCAGTGCAACGGCAATTGAAACAAAGATAATTCTATTGCTATTTTCATTGTAGTTCATACAGGATTGTATTTGCTGTCATTTTCTAGACTTTGTAAACCAACAAAATCAATGTTGAAAATTGTGGTTTTTAAAAAACATTCAACAAATATTAAAAAGGCAGTATTTTTATATTTTCCTCTTAAATATTAATTATTTAATATAATAGAACACAACTTTTAAATTAGAAACTCATCAATAAAAATAACTGTAAAGAATAGACATGGGTCTTGCATTCCCTTCAGTATGCTCCTTCTACACAAAACAGCCATGATTCTTTCAGGGCTAGGACCAACTCTGAAAGTAACAGTTTGCTTTTAAAGTAAATTTTTAAAATTAACACGCCAGTTTCTCATATTCTTTTCTCGTTCTTTAAACTGGCCAGGCATGGCGGGACACAGCTCTAACCCCAGCCGTGGGGAAGCTCCTAGCATGGGGAAGGCTGAGGCAAAAGACTGCCAGTGTCTGAGGCCAGCCTGAGTTACACGGTGAGAGCAAGACCAGCCTGTGCTACAAAGTGAGGCCTCATCTCAACAAAACCAAAAAACTGGCTGCGATACAAAGTTAGCATTAATAAAAACACAGATGTCTGGAATTAATTTAGGGAACTCCAGGAGTAAGACAAACTGCTGCCATTCACATTCTGCAGCCATCCACATCCTGCCGTTGCCTTTTCTAGGCTTTAGAAGGCACACCTCCACAGCAGAGTCCCCAAGAAGGTGAATAAATGATCTGAATAATGATCGCAATTTTCCCCCCATGTTATTCTAGTAAGGTAGGTCTACTACTATTTCCATTTTTTTTTTTTTTTTTTTTGAGACAGGGTCTCGCTTTGCAGTTCAGGTTGGCTCTGAGCTCAGCCTCAAACTCAGATCACAGCAATCCTCCTGCCTCTGCCTCCCGAGTGCTGGGATTGCAGGCGTGAGCCACCACGCCTGGCACTGTGGTATGTGGTACTGGTTGCTGCTGGGCGTGAGTCTCCACGCCCAGTATTGTATGTGGTTACCAGGGATCGAACCCGGGTCCTTGTGCTTGCAAGACAGGCGCCGGAACCACTGAGCTAACTCCCCGGCCCCCTACTATTTCCACTTTTTAACATGAGAACACTGAAGCACAATGAAGTTAAGGTGCATTCAGCAACCAAGAACAGAGGAATCAAGAAACTGGAAGAAGAGCCTGATTTTCAGAGGTATCACACTATCTCTAATTTCCAAGAACAAAAAAATAGAAACAAACAAGAAAATATGAAGCTGGGCAAGTTGTCCAATATTACACAACTCGTAGAAAGCAGAACCTCATTTTAACTTCACCAGTCTAAATCCAATGTCCCACACTCGTCCTCTTGTTTAGTGGACAACAGAAATTATGTAAAATCCCTATGAACAGGACTGGCCTGCACAGTCAGTATTTGACAGTGGTTAAGAACAACAACAAAGGGGGCCGGGGAGTTAGCTCAGTGGTTCCGGCGCCTGTCTTGCAAACGCAAGGACCTGGGTTCGATCCCCGGTAACCACATAACAATACTGGGCGTGGAGACTCACCCCAGCGGCAACCAGTACCACACACCACAGTGCCGGGCGTGGTGGCTCACGCCTGTAATCCCAGCACTCGGGAGGCAGAGGCAGGAGGATTGCTGTGATGTGAGTTGGAGGCTGAGCTCAGGGCCAGACTGGACTACAAACTGAGACCCTGTCTCAAAAAACCTAAAAAAAAAGAACAACAACAAAGGGTACTCATCATGGGAAGGAGGAAGATGGCCCCCCTCTACAGGCAAATTCATCCATTCTGTCATTATCTGTCATTTATACTGTTTTACTAAGAAGGTATGGGGTCAGAAACTTGAGAGGATTTTTAAATAACTTTATTATCCCAGTCTGGACAACAGCATTATTTTATTTTCATGGGAAAATTAATGCTTCTGTCAGCAAAATAACTGAATTTTCTCCCAAATGGCCTTCTTGTTTTCCTCCTCCAGTTATAGTGACATGGGTCCTCATCGCTCATATCTTTAGCTTGTTAGGAAATTATCTATTCAATAATGAGTTTCATCCAGTGTCAACTGGTATGCTGTATGCTACTGAAGAAAAAATAAACAGCCTAGTAGAAGCAGCAGTTAGCACTCTATCTAAAAAAAGAGGACCGAGAAGCACTAACCATTTAAAAGGGTATGCCTAAAAAAGG
>PVIR01022697.1:0-27900 GCA_004026965.1 Petromus typicus
CCACTGTACATGCTGTATAGTTTCATCGAGACTGATAGTTCCAACTGTTTCACATCCTTGCCAACAATTAGTATTAGTAGTCCTTTGATTTTTAAAGTGAATGGATAATGACATCTCACTGTTTTATTAATTTTATCTCCAGATGATTAATGATGGGGAACATCTTTCAGTATGTTCATTGGCCATTAAATTATTTTCCTTTGTGAAATGTCCAAGACTTTTATCCATTTATAAAGTTATGCTGTTTGTCTTATTGATTTCTAGGGGTTCTTTATATATTCAGGATACAATCATTTGTCAGATACATAAATCACAAATGTTTGCTATCTGTGGTTGGCTGATTCATTAATTATCTAGATGGTATTTTTATTTTTTTTAATTAATTAATTAATTAATTAATTTTGTTTGTTTTGAGATAGGGTCTTGCTTTGTAATTCAGGCTGGCCCTGAACGCAGCCTCAAACTCACATCACAGCAATCCTCTTGCCTCTGCCTCCCAAGTGCTGGGATTACAGGCGTGAGCCACCACACCCGGCACTGTGGTATGTGGTACTGATTGCTGCTGGGCATGAGTCTCCACACCCAGTATTGTATGTGGTTACCGAAGACTGAACCCGGGTCCTTGCACTTGAAAGACAGGTGCCTGAATCACTGATCTAAATCCCCGGCCCTAAATGGTATTTTTAAAAAACAGACTTATTATATTAATTTACACTTTACAAACTTCATGTGGTTTCAGGATACAATTTTATTTCTTTTGGTACAAAGAATCAAACTCATGACCTTGTATTTGAGAGGCAGGTGCCAGAACCACTGAGCTAAATCCCTGGTCCCAGGATACAATATAATTTTTGCACAGATCTCACTACAGTCTATTCTAGAATATTTTTCTCACTTTCAAAAGATACTTCCTTGACCAGTTCCTCCTGTATTCCCAGTCTATTTGAAATGCCTTAAACATAGGTAATTTTCTAAATTAATGAATGCTTCTTGAAAAAGATCAAAATGTAAAAATATAGAAGTATAAAATGTTTTAAAATCTCAACTAAGTGCTGATACAGAGGCTTATGAAAATCTTTTGGTAAGGTTTACCTACCATCACTATTTTAAAATCTTTTCTTCCAATATAAAAATCAGTTGAATAGGATAAGACATTTCACTATTTAGTCAGAATAAATATGACATATTTCACAGTTGGCTGTGAGTTAACAGAAAGAGCTGAGAAAAACCAAATTTTCTTACCCACTAAAAAGAATCTTAAGTGCATATATATCATATTCATGAATTTGTTAAGTCTATAGTGTGTACATTTACTAAATAAATGGCATAAAATTGGAATAAAATGTGATTTCAAAATATTTGCTGCCTCTAGTTAAATGTAGAATTGTCTATTCTTAGTACTGCTTATGGTGGTGGAAAAGATATGCATAGCCGTGTTTCCTTCCACTACTTGAGACCATCTAATATTGTGTGAAACCCATTTTACATCTGACCTCTTAGCATTCATAATGATGGTTTTTGATGAAAAGAAGTTCTTAATTTTAACAAGTTCAATTTTTTTGTTAGCTTTTTTGCGTTCTTCACTTACTAAATTTTTGCTTGAGACTGTAATCATATGGTTTCCTGTGAATTGTACAAGACCAATTGTTCTACCTTTTACATTTATGTACAATTCATACAGAATTAATTTTGTATATTGAGTAAGACAAAAGTCAAGGTTAATTTTGACCCTACATGAGTGACATCTGACTTTGGCATTATCCTTACTCCCGCCCTCCATTATCCAGTGACATCTTGGTTGGAAGTGAGGTAGTTGTACAAGTGTGTGTTCAGAAGATACTATTCTGCATATATTTTCGTTTCCAATTCCTAGATCCTGGCTGGGCAAGGTGGCGCATGTGGGAGGCAGAGGCAGGAGGATTGCCATGAGTTCTAGCCAGCCTGAACTACATACAAAAATTATGTTTTTGAAACTGTCTCAAAAAACAAAAACAAAAGGTATTCCTAGCTCCAGGTGCTTCTCCAAGGTAGGTCACAGAAATTTGATTATTTCTCTATCTTTCTGTCATGACACTAGATATAAAGAAACTATTTTGTTTGACAGACTGTAAGACCCTGTTCTCATAAAGGGTTTGGTCCTGCGCCTGGAAAAGGAACAGTGCCGAGAGGCCAGGAAGGACCGGGACAGACAGGCACTGCCGGATCTCCCCACTTAGCCTGCTAGCATCGGGTCACAGCATTTTCTCAGTTATGTTTCTCTACAGCTGCCCACAGTTTGGAGATATCCATACAGTGAAGACTCCATAAAAGTCCACAAAGACAGTGTCTGCAGAGCTTCTGGGTAACTGGACATTCGGAGGCTGCTAGAAAGTGGGGCGTGTGGAGATGGTATGGAAGGAAGCTCTGCCCTGTTCCCTCAGACTCTGCCCTATGCATCTCTTCATCTATGTCCTTTGTAAATATCCTTTATGATAAACCAGTCATGTGTTTGCCTGAGTGTTGTGAGCCACTTAAGCAAATTAATCAGGCCCAAGGCTGGGGTTTTGGAGACCTCAGTGTATGAAGCCAGACATTCAGAAGTCCAGGTAAGGAATACTGTGGAACTTGTAGCTGGTACCTGAAGAGGGTGGGACAGGGATAGTCACTGTGAGGTCTCCAGGAAGACCATGTCAGATTGGACAACACTCGGCTGTGTCTGCTGCAGACTTGTTTACTTGCTGGTGGGGAGAAAGTCACACCCTCCGGAGACACAAAATAGATCCGTGTTGTGAGAGCACAATGGGAGAAATTTGAGTTTGAGCTTTTTCCCATCTTTGGAGTCTTTTTTTTCTCTCTTTCTGTCTCTAGCCTCTTCAAGATGGGCTTTGATATGATGACTGGCTGGCTGGCCTTGAACTCCTGGCCTTAAGCAATCCTCCTTCCTTAGCTGGGATGCCCCTGGTCTGCCCCACTGTGCTTGGCTCATAAAGTGATATAAATTAATTAAAAATACTAGTAAAGGTAGATCTGTACTTTTTACTCCTAAGGGGGGAAAAAAGCCCTAAGTACTACTTGCTGATTTCTGTATTTACAAATCAACACCCATTTACTACCTCTTTATTTCCATTTGTTAAACATTATGTAGCTATGTCAAACCAGAGACCTAGTGAGACTATCACCCTTACTTAAAAACTTCTAGTATTTTCCTACTATTGCAAGGTCAAGGGCAGGGATGGCAGTTAAAATGGGCAAGTGGGAGTGGCATCCTGAGTCACAGGGAAGAAGTGGAGGCGGTCAGGAGAAGATGCGTTTTTATACACAGTTGTGTGTTGTCTAATGATGAAGATATGCCTTCAAAATGCATCTGATTTCGGCCACAGAGTGCCGGAGGGCTGCTCATGCACACTGAAGGCAGAGATCAGCGGCTCCGGGTGCTGCCAGGCCACATGGTGAGCATGAAATGTATGCACCACAGCACTATTTTATAGTAAACTTTTAAGTAAGTTTGAGAAGGAGTATAATAAAATAATGATGAAAGTATAATACTGTCAATTCACAGGCCAGTAGCGGAGTTGTCTATTGTCATTACCAAATGTTATGTGCTACACCTAAGTAGTGTGCTGTACTTTATGACTGGCAGTGCAGTAGGGCTGTTTACACCAGTGTCACTATAACGCAGGGAGTAAAACCTTGTACTACCACATTATGGCTGTGATATAGCCGGGGCAGCTGCAATCTTTCAGTTCCATTATAAAGACCACACTATAAACGTGGTTGGCTGCTGACTAAAATGGAGTCAAAGGCAGAGTCAAAAGTGATTGTTCTGGGCCGGGGATTCAGCTCAGTGGTTCTGGCATCCTGGCAGCGCAAGATACCAAATTCAATCCCTGGTAACCACACACAACAATGCTGGGCGTGGCGACTCAAGCCTGTAAACCCAGCCCTCAAAACCACATACTACGATGCCGGGTGTGGTGGCTCACACCTGTGATCCTAACACTTGGGAGGAAGAGGCAGGAGGATTGCTGTGAGTTCGAGGCTGAGCTCGGGACCAGCTGGAACTATAAAGTGAGACCTTGTCTCCAAAAAAGAAAAAAAGTGATTGTTCTGCTTCACGAAGCATCTTGACTTCAGGTTACCTGTGTCTACCTTTGGTCTAAAATTGTCACCCAAGGTTTAGAAATTCAGAATAACAACTGGGTATCATAAACTTCAAGCTGCTCAATAAATCAAGAAAGAGTCTTGTACACACATGTCTACAGCTATTAAAGCTCCATTATAAGTTCAATTAACAAATGTGTAAATAACTAACACATATATATGAAACTCTGAGGGATAAAAGTAAATCTAAACACTCTCATCCCAATCCAACAACCAACAAAACTGGTAAGTGAACTAAACTGTCTATATGAAAAAATATAAAACAAGCGTGGGATGGTCCAAATGATGTTCTGTACATTTAGGGGAAATGAGCGGAGGAAGAATATTTAACAGAATAGGCTGGCGCTCTTCCCCACGATGTACCACCCTGCGACCCTCAGCTTGGGTGGACTGTTCTTCACGTCCTGTATGGTTTCAGAAAAGTTCTTCAAGAGGAAAGTTCTTTTCCTCTCAAATGGTCATTTGTAATTATAAATCGAGAGTGTTACTTGAATAACGTCTGGCTCTTGCACAAAAGCCATGGAAGTAGCAGCCATCTCAATTCTTGCTCACAAGGACCGGGGGACCCCAATTCCTGAGTCACACAGGGTGCAGAGGAGGTGAACAGTGATTGAGCAGGCAGAGCTGTGTCTGGACTCACAGGTGGCCCCGAGCTCTCTGGGTGCTGCCTGAGCTCTGCCTCCGGGGAGGCTGCCTGGGGGGTTAGACCCGCAGAGGAGCATGGGCCCTCTGTGAATGGACATGCATCAGGTCTTGGTGTGGGCTGCTTCCAAGAGTCTAACGCCCGGCGATCTCAGGTGGAGCTGTGGCTGTGATGCTGGTGCCAGAGAGTGGCTCCAAACACGGATTCACATTAACACAGAGGTTTAACTGTGCGGAGAACACAATTCATCAGTTGCTTAATGACTCATATCAAAACCCTGTCGCCTAGTGGCAAGTGACAGTTAAGCTGCATCTGCTGGCTGGATTCTTGGTGCCAAATGTGCCGATGATGTCCTTCAACCTTACAGCAGCATCTGGCAGCAGGTTTTGAGTCAGAATCTGACACTTCTTTTGGTCTGCGTGTGGCCCGCCCGTTATTTGGCTTTCCACTTGTCTGCACCTCTGCCTCGCGCCTCGCACTTGTCTCAGTCCCAGTTCTGTTGTGTCCATAGCTAATCCTTGTCAAAATGAGTAAGAGACCAACATTCCCGGACAGCTTCTTTGAAAGGGAGAACGGCACAATGATGAAGCAGCAGAAGACTCTAAGACTGTCCATGAACAGAAGAGACTTTAAACACATGCTAAGTCCACTTAAATGATGAGTTCACTGTCGTGGGTGACCTCCATTCTCCAAGTCCACTTTATCTACTATGTGATGACCAGCTAACAAAGGAAGTCATACAACACTGCCCTGTCACATGGTGACCACACATCTCTCACTAAAAGACAATCCTCTGGAACTTTTCAAAAGAAAGAGGTAACTATGAAGAACAGAAGCAATTATGCTAAGGGCATCACCGAGGGCATCACCCTTAATGGCTGTATTGGGAAAGCTGAGAACTCCTTTATGTTACTGGTGAGGAGCTGATCCTGTCTGCTGCTGAGGACATTTGTTGCCAGCTTTGGGAAGAGGCTGAAGCTCGAAGGTGGCATGCCTTCCGCTTCCGGCTAGCACCGTAACTAGATGAACCGATGAAACAGAAGGGAATGCAGAAGCCTGATTATCAGAATGCATGAGTTGCCACGGTACACAACCCGGACAGACACGTCTACTACTGTTGACCACAAGGCAACAGTACTTGTTTCTGTGCGATGTACTTTGCAGCAGGATGTGTTCTATGCACTTTTGATGTCACTCAAAATCACAGCTGCAAAATTATTCAAGGCTTGGAATGAGGATGTATCAAGGAAACGGAGTTGGTCATTTTGTGGTGGTGTATGTGTGGGCAGCATGGTGGTCACGACTCGATCGACGGCTTTCTGGCTTCACCTCTCGAGTCACAGAGTTTCTGAATGCGAGTCACTACACTGTGTCATCCATAGTGAAATGCAGGCCAGCCAAGGGCTGTCACCTGAAACTAACAGCATGATGCAGGATGTGATTCAAATTATCAAGCACATTAAAATATACCGATTCATGTCTGCTTGGCATCTCTATGAGGAAAGTAGTGCAGACAGTGCACATCTTCTCATTCACATACATGAGACAGCTTCTAAATGCAGATCACTGGCTAGAATTTTGGAGCTATGAGTTGCCCAGAGATTTCGTTAAGAAAATCAGCCACGACTGTCAGCACATTTCAGTGACACAGAGACTTGCAAAATTTGCTTACTTGTATGACATATTCAACCTGCTCAGTAAACTCTGTCATGTCAGGGGCAAACTATAATTGTGTTCAAGTTGTCAGATAAAGTGGCTGCATTCACAGCCAAACTGGAATTATGGGGCCAACAAGCTAGCACTGGTATTTCTGACATATTTCACATATGAGCGGAGATTTTAAAATAGACCGAGCCAAGGCCTTCATTCTCCCCACTTGTGTGGTCACCTGGCTCAGCTCCAGAAAAGCCTGGGCATCACTTCCCTGCCACAAGAGACCCCGACCTGGAAGGAAAGGATACACGACCCACGTGTGAGCAAGCCGAGTGACCTGAATCTGTGTAGATGAGGATCTAACTGCTCGAGCAAATAGCAGTGGCCTGGGAAGTAGATGTAAGACAACTTGGACTTCTCGAATGTTCTGCATTGAAGGCAAGGTGATATATTTTGAGGCTGCCACAAAGGCACTGAAAAGCCTGCTTCCATTTCCAACAGCCTGACTCTGCATTACCAGTAATCAAGACAAACTTACAGACTAGACAGGACATAAGCCACACACTGCAGCTGTCACTGTCTCCCATCATAGCCAAATCAGAATACCTTGTTGCAAGAAAACAAGCTCAGGACTCTCATAGATTCTGCATAATGATAAGCTGTATAATTACTTCATTATATCCTACATAACACTAATAATCAAAATAAAATACATAATAAATGTAATGTGCTTGGATCATCCTGAAACCAGCCCTCTCCTCCCTGCTCCTCTGGATCCATGGAATAAAGATTCCCTATGAAACTAGTTCCTGGTACCAAAAAGGTTGGGGACTTTGACACTAGAATATTCCTAGCATCTGATACTTAGTAGCTTCTTAAGAAATTATAAAATGGAAGAATAAATAATGCAAGGCAAAATGTCAAAATTCTTCTTCCAGGTTTTCCAGGCTCCTGAAAATTTGTTCTTTATCCCCTTAGATACAATAGGTAAACAAGACATGTTCTAAAAACTATGTTTTATTAATAGGGCAAATTCATTTAACAAGTATTTATGATTGACTAGACTACCCACTGTTTAAGGGAGTGGAGAAATAGCCAATGAAAGACACATGAAGTCTCTGTCTTTATGGAGCACACTTTATAGAAACTATGCTCATTCCTGCTTCAGTGGTGACCTCAGGCTATTTCTCCTCTATCTGACATCTTGGTTATTCCTTCAAATTACCTCCACCAGGAAGATTTTCTGAATGCTCAAACCTTGGGTGAGGTTGCAAGATATGACACTGAATACCCAGTTAAATCTGAATTTCAGATACGCCAGCAGTATAATTTTTTTTTTTTTTTTTTTTGAGACAGGGTCTCGCTTTGTGGTTCAGCCTCCAACTCACATCACAATCCTCCTGCCTCTGCCTCCCAAGTGCTGGGATTACAGGCATGAGCCACCACGCCCGGCACTGTGGTATGTGGTACTGGTTGCTGCTGGGTGTGGGTTTCCACACCCAGTATTGTTATGTGGTTACCGGGGAATCGAACCCGGGTCCTTGCGCTTGCGAGACAGGCACCGGAACCACTGAGCTAACTCCCCGGCCCCCAGCAGTATAATTTTAGTATAATTTTTAGTATACTAATTTTTAGTATAATTGTGTCCCAAATATTGCGTGTCTCATCTGAAATACAAATTTACATGGCCATTTTGTGTTTTTATTTGCTAAATGTAGCAATTGCATTATCCTGTAATTTCCCCTTTTCTAAGATTTCATTTTAATTATATTCAGAATCAGAGAGATTAACATTTAATTATCCTTTTCTGTAGGATTTTTGTTTTGTTACTCTATGTTTTAAGGATTTAACAAATACTTGATAGATGAACTCAGAAATTAAAATTATAATGAAGATTTATTTACAAGGACGTTCTTCCCAACTGTATTTGCAATACTGACAAAAACAGAAACAGTAAAAATTCCTAACAATAGTAGACTAATGAAGATAAATGATATTAAATGGCCATCCAAAATAATAATTGAAAGAACAAAAGACATTGGGAAATGCTGAAAATATAAAAATTAATGAGAAAAAAGGATATAAAACTCTAATGTAATTTCAACTTGTTAAAAATTTGCAGATACAGGGCTAGGGATTTAGCTCAGTGGTTCTGGCATCTGCCTGGCAAGCGCAAGGTCTTGAGTTTGATCCCCAGTACCACACATCACAATGCCAGGTGTGGTGGTTCACACCTATAATCCCAGCACTGGGGAGGCAGAAGTAGGAGGATTGACGTGTGTTTGAGCCTGACCTGGGATACAGAGTGAGTTCAGGGACAGTCTGAAATGCAAAGCAAGGCTCTGTCTCAAAAAACTACAAAAAAAAAAGCTTATACAAATAGTTGACTATACTCCAAAGACACCATCATGAAAGAGAAGACTAAGGAGATACTTCAGATTAAAATAAAGCAGAGACATGACAAAGGAAATGCACGATCCTGGACTGGATCCTGGAAGATAAAATTGCTAGGAAAGACATTTTTGGAAAAAAACTGAACGAACTCAATCTATATTTGTATGTACCATGGGTAGGCATATATCTTTAGAAAGGAGAGGAAAAGGAGGAGAGAGAAAGAGAGAGAGAATGAATAAATGAAAGAATGAATAAATGAAAGAATGGATGAGAATGCTCAAAACATAGGGGAGAACTCTGCACTCTTCTTTAGGTTGAAAATTATTATAGAATAAGTTCAAGGCCAGGGATATAGCTTATTGGTAGAGTGCCTGTTCCCCGACCCCCTCTCTCTCTCCTCAAGATTAAATGTGTGGAGAAAACCCCTCACATAAAAATGTTTTAGAATAGTTAATGTTAGGTGATGTGATAAAGGCTGATTTTTTCTTTACATAGTTTTCACTTCTTACAGTAAGTTTGTGTCTTTGATTATGGCATTTAGAAAAAATTTAAGAAACACTTAAAGACACTTTGACAAAGTATATCATTCATAATCCTAACTTGTCAATTTTATTTACGGTTATGTTTTATAAATCTCTGGGATGAGAAATTATATTTAATGTTTTACCAAATGGCCCTTGTAAAACAAATCATTACAAAATTTTTTCCTCAGTACAAACCCTGTTTTTTTACCAAGAATGAGAAGTATCAAAAGGAGTTTAAACCCTTTTGTCCATGTACTTGACAACACATAATATTCTACAGGTTTATACTACAACTAAATTTTAATTGTGTAATTAGAAGTATATTTAGGTATAAGCAACTCTCCAAAACTAGTTTTTGTACTCATGTAGGAATAAAAGGTATAAAATAATGACATCTTGAAATATTTTTCCCACTGCTTGAAATAAAAGAGAAAAAAATTCAGATCTCAGTTAATACAAGTTTAAGAGAAAGCAACTAAAGAAACAGATATGAAAATATTTCCAGAAAAGGTCTATTATACCACACCCTTGCCACATAGTCATTACCACACTGAAATCATATCTTAAAGTCAGTCCAAAAAGAAAGAAAGGAAAAAGTCAATCCAGTCTTATAAATCTCCCACTTCTTCCACTTGTTATTTGAAAAATAGTACTGAGTACCATTCAGCTGTGAAAACATTCTTTGGTAACTTTATCTCCTTTTTCACCCCTTCTGTAGCTATCTAAATGTCCTCTGCAACAAGCAAAAATTTCCAGTAATTTCTTGCACTATTCTGGGTGGTGCATTTGAGGTTCCATATGACAAGAAAGATAAACTTCGACTCCAGTGTAACAGATATGGTTTGATTATGAAAGAATAAACTGAATTCACTTCCTAATCAGAATTGCCTGTTGGAGGTAGGAAGTGAAGTCATTTTAGCATTAATAGAAAGCAAAGAGAAAGAAAACTTATCTTTTCTTGGGTAGGGAATGATTTCTGTACAAAGTACCCATTTAAGTTGGGTTCTAATTGTCAAAGTAAGAATTCTATCTTAGTTTGAACAAATTAGTACTTATACCCATTCTATTAAAAAAAAAAACTTCAAGTTTAACGGTAACTAATTTAGGTCATACATTGAAAACATACATTGCCTATCAAAATGAATTATTCATTACAGATCAAAAGCAGAGTGGTTTAACCATAAAACACCATGTCCACTTGGTCCTGAAAATACCTCATATAGGTCCTGTGAGAAGTCATGTTTCCCAGTGAGAATTACAAATTCTTTCCAAGGAAAGATTTGCTAGTTAGCTAATGGGCTATTGAGTGTAGGGCAAAAAATGGTAGAGTTAAGTCTTCTGTTTCTCATGTAGCAAAATTTTATAATAAAGTCCTAAAGTCACCTATTTTTCCATCTCTACATTATGTATTGAAATAAGAGATTAAAAGCTGACAAAATGTCTTTAGTGGTAACTAGAGTTCTGAGCTTGTCAAATTAGGTTAGAGGTACCTCAATCTGAGGTCCTTAAAACTATTCACATTACCTGGGTCCCCTAAGCCTGACCTGCTTTACATTTGTGAAAACACACTACAGATATTAATTAGCAAACAAGTCAAAACAAAAGACTGTAAACAGTAACTACTTAAGGGCCATGTTAACCTTAGAGATCTTGGAATACCGAGTGAAAAGCACAGTGCTTGGCACAGACCATGCTTTTAATAAACACCAGTCAAACTTAAGTACATTAAAGTCCATAAACAATGCGTTAGTATGAAAGCAAAGTAGTAAAATAAACTCCCCATTCGATTCTTTTGAAAATCTATCATCCAATGACTCTTTCATGGTGGTTACTTTATCAAGGCATAGAACTTGGGTGTTACCAAAATTGAAGTGACTACTTTTTCATAGTTACACCCGGGTTCAGGATTGTACAAATTCTCTTTTACCTGCTTAGTATTCTGCAGTACCACAGAGAAGTAAAATAGAAGTAGAGTCATAATGATATCTTTGTTTTATTTTTACATACCCTTTTGTATTTCTGAATGATAGTCACACATAGTCTACTTAATATGAATAAAAACAGAGTGTTCTTTGTGCCATTTCTCGGCTGAGAAAAACCTAGGGATGGAGAACTGAAATGGACTTCTATTGCACAGCTAAATTTGCTTTAGGACTGGGGGAGGTTCTGTGACTCTGGGGCTAGCACTCTAACAATAACATCACACAGAGTGTGTCTATCACGGAGACAAAGCACCAATCTATGGAGTTATTTCACTCCTGTGAAAGAGGCTGAGTCCCTGGCTGAAACTGATGGCAGTGTTGATGACTAATCAATCCCAGATGCCTTTCATCAAGTTATCCTCATTTTGAAAAGGTGACAGCCAAAAGTAATGTAAAACTCCCAGCTCAAACAGTATTATTCTAAGTATTGCTCCCAACAGGAAAAGGCCTTCATCCTTGACTTCTTCTGGTCTCATTTGTGGTTCTTTAGCAAATCCTGTTGGTTCTGTCTTCAGAGTCTACCCAGAATTAAAGTGATCATTTCTCACTGTTTCTGCCATTACCATCTTGAACTTAGTCACTACCATCTTTTGCTAAGCCGTTTGCTATGACCTAACATTAGTCTCATCTTAACTTTTGCTTCTGCCTCTTATATTATATTCTATATCCTTTCTTATCAAACACCAGCGTTCTGAAGGCTTTGTGTTTTGTATCCTCAGAACTTATTAAAAAACTCAGTACACAGGGGCCGGGGAGTTAGCTCAGTGGTTCCGGCGCCTGTCTTGCAAGCGCTAGGACCTGGGTTCAATTCCCCGGTAACCACATACCTATATTGGGTGTGGAGACTCACGCCCAGCAGCAATCAGTACCACATACCACAGTGCCGGGCGTGGTGGCTCACGCCTGTAATCCCAGCACTCGGGAGGCAGAGGCAGGAGGATTGCTATGATGTGAGTTGGAGGCTGAGCTCAGGGCCAGCCTGAACCACAAAAGTGAGACCCTGTCTCAAAAAACCTAAAAAAAAAAAAAAAAAAAAAAAAGAAAAGAAAAAACTCAGTACACAGTAGTCATTCAAAAAAATATGTGTTTAATGAATGAACACAACAGCGACAGTAACAGAATCCTTTTAAGCACATCCATCCATTCCTGTCTATCTAAATAGAAGTCAAAGGAGGCCGGGGATGTAGTTCAGGGACGATGCTCCTGCCTGGTAAATGTGAGGTCCTGAACTCCACCGGATACCAGCCAAAAAAACCCAAGTCAAAGCCAAAGTCCTTAGAAAATGTCCTCCAAGACTGAATCGCCAAGCACCGCACAGGGCTCTGCCGTTTGCCACCGAGCTGCTGCCCCTCCGCCCAGAAGGTTCTTCCCTCACACGTCGGCCTTCCACGTCTCTCTGCTTAACACCCTTCTTCAGGTAGGGCGCTCTGACATTCTACAGAAATATTCACTTACGCTCATTACTCTTTGATTTTTTTCTGTTTCATTACTTGAGTCCTTATTATTTATCTCACTGTCTCTCTTCTTGTATGATAGCGTATCTTTTACAGGGGGCAGACGCTGTACTTTGTCTATTTCATTAAGTGCTTAAAACAGCTTCTAGCAAGTGGCAAGAAACTCATATTTACAGAAGAGAAGGATAAGTAAAAGAAGGTACTATGGATATACTTTTAATACTGGCACTCCAGAGGCTGAGGCAGGAGGACTGCTGCAAGTTGGAGGTCAGTGTGAGCTACACAGTGAGTTCAAGGGCAGCCTGGAACATAGCAAGATTCTGTCTTCTCAAGATTGAGATCAACATGAAGTAAAATTTTATCACTGAATCTAATTTCAGCAGAGCTTAGGATATGATATTATTATGAAGCATTTCATGGGGCTGGGAATTTAGCTCAGTGGTTCCGGTGCCAGTCTTGCAAAGCGTAAGGGTCTGGGTTCAATCCCCAGTAACCACATACAACAATATTAGGTATGGAGACTCACGCCCACCAGCACTACCACATACCACAGTGCCGGGCATGGTGGCTTACGCCTATAATCCCAGCACTCGGGAGGCAGAGGCAGGAGGACTGCTGTGAGTTTGAGGCTGAGCTCAGGGCCAACCTGAACTACAAAGTGAGACCAAATTCAGGATCTTGTGCTTGCCAGGCAGGCATGGCACCACTGAGGAGCCCAAGGACTTTATAGTGAGCTATGACCCCAGTCCTTTTTTTTTTTTTTTTTTTTTTTTAGGTTTTTGGAGACAGGGTCTCACTTTGTGGTTCAGGCTGGCCCTGAGCTCAGCCTCAAACTCACATCACAATCCTCCTGCCTCTGCCTCCCGAGTGCTGGGATTACAGGCGTGAGCCACCATGCCCGGCACTGTGGTATGTGGTACTGGTTGCTGCTGAGTGTGGGTCTCCACACCCAGTATTGTTATGTGGTTACCAGGGATTGAACCCAGGTTCTTCCGCTTGCAAGACAGGCACCGGAACCACTGAGCTATATCCCCAGCCCCCTAGAAATCTTTTAATGTACAGAATCTCTCTTTAAAATTCTGGTTTAAAAAGCTGAGTTGTGTCATGGACTATCTCTGAGTTAGTTGCAAAATTTTTCTTTTTAAAGACTACTTGTGCAGGTGGTATTGCAAGGCCCATCAGAAGGTACTTAGTGCCTTAGTAGAGTAGAATTTCTACATACAAGAGCAGAATAAAAATTCAGTAAACAATGAAAGGCTGTCAGAAAGGCTGCTCACATGTAATTGTGATCTACTGCTCAAAAACACCCTAATATACCAATAACATGATGTAAGACACCGTCTCAGGAAGCTTTCCTGTGGCTGGGATACAACACCCAGCTGCTGGAACTTACAGGAGGAGAAGCTTGATTTACTTTAGCTTTGGGCTTGGGGAATGCAGCACAGGGCCGGCCAGCCCCAGGACAGGAACATCGAAGCAGAAGTGGACGGTGGAGCAAAGCAGCTTAGTTCACGGCAGCCAGAAAGCGGAGTGTGGGAGCAGCACACAGGGGAGGAAGGGGCAGGGGCGGATACAGACCCTCTCAGCCATGCCCTGAAGTGAGCACCTCTGCCCTCTGCACAGCTCTTGAGCCAATCAAACGGACCCTATCAACCACAATATGAAGAAAATCTATGTCAGAGAGAAAAAGCTGAAGTCAGATGCAGTAGCACATACCTAGAATCCCGTCATTCTGGGAGGCTGAGGAAGGACAGTCTCAAGTTCTACTCCAGCCCACGTCACTCAGTGAGGCTTTGTCTCAAAAAGAAAAATGAGCTGGAGATACAACTCTGGGTGAAGGGCCTGGGCTCAGTCTCCAGTGTTCCCTCCCCCCTCACACACACACAAAACAGAATTAAAGTACAAGAATGTTGGAAAGAATTAGAATTTTAATTTTAATTCTTCAAAATGAAGATTAAACTAGAAGAAACACACATTTGACTAAATACAAAACATAGTATCTTAAGATGTTCCATGTTCTTGTATAGGCAGAAACAATAAAGTGAAACTAGCCATACTTCCAACTGTCACCGTTCCTTTCAAAGTTCTGGAACTATTAGCCAGAGCAACTAGACGGGAGAAAGAAAAAAAGGAGTAAGGAAAGGAGAGGAGGAAGTTAAATTATCATTGTTTGCTGATGACACGATACACTATACAGAAGACCCCAAAAACTCCACCAACAGACTCCTAGAATTAATAACCAAACTTGGTAGGGTAGCAGGATACAAAGTCAAACCTCCAAAATCAGTAGTATTAGTGTATGCAAATCATAAAGTTCATAGGAAAGAAATTAGGGAAATAATACCTTTTACAACAATATCAAGATAAATGCAATATTTAGTAATCAATTCAAAAGAGAAAGTGAAAGGTCTATACGCTGAAAACAACAGTACCCTGAAAAAGGGAATCAAGAAGGATACCAGATAATGGAAAGATGTTCCATGTTCTTGTATAGGCAGAAACAATAAAGTGAAGGAGGAGAAGCTATATATACTTCCAAAACCATAATACAGAATGTTTTGCTTTATTTTGTTTTGGTACTGGAGATCAAACTCAGAACCTTGTGCTTTTTTTTTTTTTTTGAGACAGGGTCTTGCTATGCAGTTCAGGCTGGCTCTAGTTCAGCCTCAAACTCACATCACAGCAATCCTCCTGCCTCTGCCTCCCGAGTGCTGGGATGACAGGCGTGAGCCACCACGCCCGGCACTGTGGTATGTGGTACTGGTTGCTGCTGGGCGTGAGTCTCCACACCCAGTATGGTATATGGTTACCGCAGATCGAAACTGAGTCCTTGCTCTAGCAAGACAGGCGCCGGAACCACTGAGCTAAATTCCCGGCCCAGAACCTTGTGCTTTTGAAGCAGGCACCAGAACCACTAGGCCAATCCCCGGCTCCAACACTGTAATACAGATTTAATCCAATCCAAATCAAATTTTCAATACCTCACAGAAACAGACAAAACAATCCTAAAATTCATATGGAACCAGAAGAGATCTAGAATACCGAAAGCAATTCTGGGTGACAAAGGCAAGGCGGGGGCATCACACACCCTCATTAGGAGATGTGGAACCTACTGTAAGCACACTCACCTTATCTTTGACAAAGTGGCCAAATGCCTTCACTAGAAGAAAGAGCCTCTTCAATAATGGCGCTGGAAAGACTGGTGGTCCCTTCACAGAAAACTGAACCTGCACCCTTATCTCTCACCATGCACTAAACTAAAATCAAAATAGATTAAAGATCTAAATATAAAAACCAGAAACAATCTATTGGAAGATAGAATAGGTAGAACTCTCAAAGATAAAGGAGTAAGCAAAGACTTTATGAACAAAACCCTGACTGCACAGGAAATATTATGAAGAATCAACCATTGAGATTATATCAAATTAAAAAGTTTTTGCACAATGAAGAAAATATGAACAGAGTAAAGAGACAACTACTCAGAAAAGGAGTAACATCTAGAATATATAAAGAACTAAAAAAAAAAAATCAGACCTTCTTCTAAATTTAAAGACCCAGTATAAGAGTGGACATTTGAAATAAATGGAAATTTCTCAGATAAAGAAGTACAAACAGGGACCAGAGATTTAGTTCAGTGGTTCCGATGCCTGCCTAGCAAGCGCAAGGTCGTGAGTTCAATCAGTGGTAACCACATACAACAACGCCAGGCACAGTGACTCATGCCTGTAATCCCAGAACTCAGGTGGCAGAAGGTAGGAGGATTGCAGAGTTTGAAGCTAGCCTGGGCTACAAAGAGAGTTCAGGGCCAGATGAACTACAAAGAGAGACCCTGTCTCAAAAACAAAACAAAACAAAAAAAACTGCAAACAGCAAATCAATACATTAAAAAATGTTCAGCAGCACCGGTCATTTCAGAAATGCAAACTAAAACAACATTGATATTCCATCTCACCCCACAAAGAGCGGCTATCATGAAGAAATCAACCTGTAACAGATGTTAGTGAGGCTGTGAGAGAAAAAGGAACACTTCACCATTGCTGGTGGGAGGTTAGATTGGTACGATTACAATGGAAATCAGAGTGGAGATTACGCAAAGAGGTTCAAAGGGACAGCAGTCCCCCTTCGAGGTATCTTCCCAAAAGAGTTAAAACAGTGGTATATGCACACCCATCCTTACAGCAGCGCATTTTATAATAGCTAAGTTTGGAAACAGCTCATATACCTGTCAAAAGATAAATGGGCAAAAAGGTGTAGTATTTATATACAACAGAGCACTACTCTGCCGTAAAGAAGGATAACTTGCATCATCTGTAGGAAAATGGATGCACCTTGAGAACATAATCTTAAGTGAAATAAATCAAGTGTCCAAGTTTAAATATATGGTTTCCTTTGTGTGAGAAACTCAAAGGGTAAATAAGGAGCATAAAGGAGGATCGATAGTGAGAAGTAGGAAGAAAATGTTCAAATGGGAAGGGGAGCTCGAAGGGGGACGGCAAAAAAAGGAAGAGAAAAGGAAAACAAAGAATAGAAGGAAAAATGAAATCAAGCTTATGTTAATGGGCAGGGGAAGAAGAATTGAAGGAGAGGAGAATGGGAAAAAAAAGAATGAAAATGTATTATGTTCAGGTACAAATGCCCATGATGATTGTGATTAATATGTATGGCAAGGATGTATTAATAAAAATAATGCCTTAAGAGAAACAGATGATGAAACAGGAATATTAAAGAAAGGTATCAAGGCAGAACTTCTGAGAGAAAGAAACAAATATTGAAGACAGCCAAAGAAAATCCAGCCTATGGATAAAGAGAGCATCTGAAATAAGAAAACCAAAGTAAGGTAACAGAACAAATATAAAAACTGTACTTTAAGAAAACTCTGACACAAAATATCATTGAAAAGTATACATTATAAGGCATATTATATATGTGGCTTTGAATTCCGATCCGGAATGACAAAAGACTTACTCTACTAAAGCTACTTTAAAGAAAGAATTTTTTCTGTATCTAGGCGAAATGAATAAATGACTTATGAAGGGAAGAAAATTAGATTATTATCAGACTTTGCCAGTAAAGAAAATGAAGCAACACTTCAAAAACAGCCCAGGAAAGAAAGTATGAAGCAAGGATTTTATTAGCAAAACCGAGTTTCCAGTATAAAGGTTACAAACTGTAACCAACACGAATACTGGCCCCATGAGCCCTTCCTGAGAAAACTACTATAAAACAAGCTTCACAAAATCAAATCAATGGAAGAAACACCCAAATAGGATTGGTAGCACGAATTAAATATATGTAGCCATGAGCTACTTAATGATATTTGGGTCAGTGATGGGCTGCAGAAGACTCTGGTTTTCATAACGTTATAATGGAGCTGAAAAATTCCCATGAGCTAGTAATGTCATGGCCAGGTTATTGACATGGGGATGACCGTAAGTGACTGCGTTTTATGTAATTGCAATTATGCCTCAGTAATGAAACTGGGATAAAAGCTCTGGACAGTGAAACCTTGTGGCACTTCCGTGGCTGGTGAAGGGGTCGACAGGCTGGGAGGGTGATGTTTTCTGATTCCAAGACGGAGGAGAAGCTGTATAGGTCCATGACACTCCCAGCCCCTGCCCTGTGCCTCTCTTTACTAAGCTGTACCTGAGTTGTACCCTTCATACTAAAACTGCAATTGTACAGTGCTTCCTTGAGTTTGAGAAGTTGTTCTACAAAATTACTGAAAGTGAGAGGATTTTGAGAACCTCTGAATTTGGCTAAGAAGTGGCCTGGGGGACCCCAAAGGTTAAACTGGAGGCAGTACTGTGGATGGCTGAGCCCGGGAAGAGCTCCATGTGACCTCTAGGGAGCTACTGTTAGCACTGAACTGCAGTGACAAACAAAAGTAAGGGAAAGAAAGAGTAATGACCAAGGAAAAGCAGAGCAAACAAACACACACTGTGCATGTTACCTAACGCTGGCCCCCAGAGGACAGAAATAGTGTTGTGTGGGTTTTTAAAACTACAAATGACAGGGATGAGGATTTCAATTTTGTTCCCACCTGTGGAGGATCGTGGGTCCCAAAATTTTAGGGTTATCATTCAAATTGAAGAATCCAGCTAATAGACCATCTGATGTACAACTTTCTGTTTTATGAAAGGAAAAGGAAGGTATGAACAACTCATGAACAGAACGTCATAGGCTTATTTAGGCAGACGTTAAACTCAGTTTTTGCCTTATAAAATATATGAAATTGTCAAAATAAGAATCACATTTTATTACCAAAAATATTTTCAATTGTAGTCTGGAGCATTAGAAAGTTTAGTTTGGTAGATTCAGATTAAAGATCACGCTTTAAAATCTTAAATTTTTTAAAACTAGTGAATAAGACAACTATTTTCTAAAATTTCTCAATGTTAAAAATCTCAACAAAGAAAAACTCATTCATTCATTGCAGAATGCCTAATAAATAAATAATCAGTGGTTAGCAAAAGGATAATAGTGAGGTGTGAAGATCAGTGTGGAGGAATACAATCTAGCACAAGAAAAACATATCACCAAGTAATTGTAAAACAATGGAAACATGACAATCCCAGAGAAAATAATACAGCATCACAATTAAGGGCCGATCAAATGAGTCCAGGTCAAAAAGAAACAAGGCTAAGAAGGTCAAGTGTATTTGAAGTAAGCCCTGATATTAAGCAGAATTGGAGACAGTAAGAATAAGACGGGGAGATGGGCAAATGAAAAGACATTAAAGGTAAAAATGAACATGATGTATTCCAGCAGACAAGTAGAAGATAAAGATAAAAATGCCAGCCAGAAAGGAAAATGAAAGAGAAGATAATGGTGATTCATTCATATTCGTATAATGTTTTCAACAGAATGAGCAAAAAAGAGATGAATGAGTTTTAAAATCTCTACTGTAAAGAACTGGGGATTATTTTTACTACACTAAAAGGAATTGGCTGGGAGGGACTAAAAGCTTCAGTTTTACTTCAGCTTAATTCTTGTGGCAACTAAGTTTTAACAATAAACCTTGAGTTACAGCTTCTATCTGGATGTCTCCACAAAGCCTCATGCAGTCATACGTGGGGCTTTTTCAGAGTAGCTGGGTTGCAGTGTGCTGCTGGGCCAGCAGGCGTGTGGTTTCTGATGGGCTTGTCATAGTTTTAGGTATGAGCGTAACCACCTTAAAGGTAGGCAGCCTACACAGAATTCAAAGGGACAGAAAGAAGCGACTGCTGCCGCTTTTTGCTCAGTGCATTCTGTTTTCTGTATGCCATCCTCCCCTGCCTTAGAATCAGCCAACTGTGAACTTTAGGAACGATGAGCTAAACAAACTTTTCCTCCCTTAACTTTGGGTATCAGGTATTTGGTCTCTGCAATAAGAAAAGCAACTAAGACCCCTAATATTTTACTCCTACAATGAACTCTCTACACTCTACACTCAGGTACCAGTGCTTTCTAAGGACCTGACAGAAAAATATTAAAATAATCTCATTAGAAATAGTTATTCCAGGGCTGTGGATTTAGCTCAGTTGTAGAATAATTTTCTAGCAAGTGTGATGCCCTAGGTTCAGTACTTAGCACCAAAATTTTTTTTAAAATAGAGGGCCCCCTCAAACCCAAGAGCAGCCAAACAAAAACAAATATTCTACATACACTGAAGCTGGGGATGAAAACATTTATAATTTTTGAAGAGATATTTGTATGTATGTACTTTTAACTCAGTATTCTCTGTACAAATGTGCAATCACAAGATTATTCACTGGAAGATCGTTTTTAACTGTAAAATTCAGGGAGCAACTTCAATGCCCACACGTAAGGCAATGCTGTAACAAACTACAGTACATTTAGGTATAGGGACTCATGAGCCTCACAAAATGAGAGGGAACTCTCTCAGATGTCGGGGGACGACTTCCAACATGTACCTGGGTTCAAGAAACAGCAAAGTGCCCAGAGGACCTGAAGTGTGCAACTTTTCATGGATGAAAGAGGACACAAAAGATACATTCGGCCATCCATTTATGTTAAAAGAAAAACACAAATGTGAGCCAGAAAACACAGGGTATAGGAACGAACCCAGAAAGAGGCAGACGAAGGATCTGGGGTGTCCGATGCTTCTGAGCAAGCCTTGTTGCATAGTTGTGATTTTTAGAACCATATCAATCTTTGATACTAAAAATAAAACAGGTGGAAAAAAAATAACTTACGAAGCAATAATATTTTAACAATCCACTCCGAGGGGAAAGATAAAAAGAACTGGCAAAAACAACAGAAATACTGAAACTTTCTCAGTAAATCTGCTTTTTTTTTTTTTAGGTTTCTTGAGACAGGGTCTCGCTTTGTAGTTGAGGCTGGCCCTGAGCTCAGCCTCAAACTCACCTCACAGCAATCCTCCTGCTGCCTCTGCCTCCCGAGTGCTGGGATTACAGGCGTGAGCCACCACGCTCTGCACTGTGGTATGTGGTACTGGTTGCTATGTGGTTACCGAGGATCGAACCCAGGTCCTTGCGTTTGCAAGACAGGCGCCGAAACCACTGAGCTAAATCCCCGGCCCAATCTGCTATTCATAGTGTGTGTATTATCTGTTATCGCAGGACCAATGACTCCACAATGTAGCACCTTGAAAGCACGCTCGGGCTTATTATCTCCTAGTTCCCCTGGGGAGGCTCAGCGTCTCTCCCAGGGTGGCGGCGAAGGTGCAGGCCAGCGTGGCAGCATCCCTAGCTTGCCGAGTGGGCACTGGTGTGGCTGTGGCAGCCCTTAGCATACAAATTCTTTGCCCCAGACTCCCTATGGAGTTCTCCATAAGGCTGCTCAAAAATTTTATCCTTCCTCTAGGCGGCTTCCTCTGGGCAACAGATGGCACAGTGTTTAGGAACTGAGTTTTGGAAGTGACATACCGTCACTTCCGTCCTATTTTATTTGTCATGAGAAAGTCACTAGATTCTGCCCATTCAAGGAAGAAGGATTCCAAAACAGCATGAACACTGGAGGCAGAGACCAACAGGGGCAACTTTAAAGGCTGCCCACCACGGTCACTTCTCAGGCCCCTCATGGTTCACGTCCCTCCCACGTGCGAAACATGCTCCCCCTCTCCCCCAGGGTCTGCAATGCTGAAACTAGTTTATGTGTATTTTAGCTTTGAGCAAAAATACACACCTGAGGTTTCACTAGTGCTCTGGAGTTTTAATATATACACAGAGAAATGGAGAAAATAGATATGAATGCATTTATGTGTGTGTGTGTGTGTGTGTGTGTGTGTGTGTGCGCGCGCGCGCATGCAAATGCACACATTTCTTTTCTTAGTCTTCTCTCTCTCTTTTTTAGATAGGGTCTCATTTTATTGCCCAGGCTGGCCTGAAGCTCTCCGGCTAAAGGAATATTCCAGCATCAGCCTCCTGAGCAGCCAAGACTAGAGGCAAGAGCTGCTGTGTCTGGCCACAAAGAATAACTGTAAAGTAGATAAACTGGCCAAGATCTCTGTAAGCAGGTGATTACAGTTAGTATCAGCAGTAATAAGCCACTATAATCTTGATGCAATGATGAGAAGACATTAAAAATGCATTAAACACGAGGACGCATGAGCTGACCCGTCATTGAAAGGCACTTTACAGAATACCAGCCAATACTTTGAAAATTGTTATAAAAGTTTTAGAGACAGAGCAATTTTTCCAGAAGGGTATTAAGGAAATATACATAGATACAAGGTGAGATATCTCACCAGAAACAAAACAATGATGTTTCCAAACATGAATTTTTTTTAAATAATAAGAATAAAATTACCAGAAACTAAGAAGTTAATAAAATATTTTTAATAATTTATAGAACCTGTTTAAAATTTGCCAGTCATTTCCCTTAACATCTAAGAATTTCAGCTCGTTGGCATCTATTGTCTGTGCTGTGAAAGACACAGAAAACTTCAAGAGCCAAGCTGCAAACCGGGCTTTGTAGATGGAAGGTTGAGTGTTCTTTCCATAAATTTATAAATTTATAGTTTTTGTTTATGAGGGTGAGTAAAATTATGAAATAAGTTTAATTAGCAAGAGTAAGTGTTATAATGCAGTTAGCAAAAACTTTTAAATATTAACCTTTTCAATAGAATGGCAAACTATACAAACGCTAACAGAATTATCACTTACAAATGCATAGAAACAGAAACAATGAAATGAATAAAAAGATTAAAATACCCAATAACACAAAAAGTGATTATTGCACAAATATGATCCCCTTCGTGGTAATTCAACCCATTTCAAATCATGAGGCATTTTTACAAATGATGGCTGGAGGTTGGGGATGACATCTAGCGAGGCAACGTGGTGAGTAGAAAAAGGAAGCAAAGGTGGAAGATAGGAGGCTATGTTGGGGAGAGGGGAAGAGAAGAGGAGAAATGAGAGTTAAAAGTAGAAAGAAGGAGGAAAACAAAGCACATAGGAGCTCAGCAGTGATGAAGGACACCGAAGTCCTGTATTAACTGAAATTTCACTACGTTCACCAGACAAGTCAAACGTGACAAAATTTTGTAAGATTTTAGTAAGTCTTAAAATTTTTTGATAGAGTTAAGTATATTCTCTGAAAACAGTTCTCCCTGTTTTTTCTCACTGCTTGCAAGTAAATAAAAGAAGGATAATGGACGGAACTCTAGGAACCGTCTCAGCAAGGCCACATCTCTCCTGAACAGACACCAGGCGCGTTTGCGCACACTCCCTGCATCCGTGGTGGGAGCGCGGATCTAGAGTGGCCAGTCCCTGGAAATGCTTGATAACCTGATCCCTGAAAGAACACCCAGTGCTGGGTGCATGTGACAAAATGATGTAAAGACAAAGAATCCTCAGAAAAAAATGAGCATACCCTTGAGAGTTTCTAAAAATTAAAAATAGCACCTTTCCAAAGAAATGAAACCCTCCTCATCAAAGAGGGTTACATCTGAGTGAAGAAGTGAGCAGGCATGCTACCTACCATATCTGGAAGCCAAATCTACGTAGCTAGTTGGTTTATACAGCTTTTCAGAGTTAAACAGCAAATGATTTCTATAGTCTGCCAAAAAACGTACATACATTTCCACAGTATGCCATACTACTAAAATGTCTGGAAGCTCATGGCGACCACCCTGAGCACTTCTCATAATTTTAGAAGCCAAAGGTACCTTGCAAAGTTCTGTGGGTTTTTTTTTTTTTTTTTTTTTGTGATCTATACATTTTTTGGTGGACTCTCTATTTTATAGGTGTAGAGAAACTGAAAAATTACCTCAGTCAAGATATCTGCATTAAGGTTATTTACACTTTAAAGAACAACTGCTTGTTCTTAAGTTCTGTATTGTCTTTTTAAAAACAATGGCTATTAAAAAGACAGAAATGGATTTAACAGTGTAAACAAAAATGTCAGTAAATATCTCTTCAACCCTTACCTCTGCAAAATTAATAAAAGGAGAAAAAAATTCAACATATTCTACTTAGTTTGGTTAAAAACTAAGAACGATTACAGCTTACCTATGAAGAAATACAGCTATCATTCAGGTTTAGAAGAGAAAGATTCAAATGTCTAAAGTCAATTTAATATTTCATTTAAAATGTCTTGATCTGTCAAGTAGCATTCTACTTTTTGGCCATATCAGCCTCACCACTAGCCAAATATGACTGAACAGTTATGGGAAAACAGCAATAATCACAACAATAAATTGCAGAATTTTGTTTACTGCTGAGATTCATTTAATAAATTTGAAATTTTAAAAAAAGTTCAACAATGACTTGGGAAAGAGCAATTTGAACTTTCCTGGTCTACACTAGAGATGTCTAATATGACTCTCAATAGCAGATGAAGTCAACACATTTGAAATGGGCTTGAGCAATATGGGAATATTGTTAGCAAAAAGACTAATGAAGAGCATTTCTTTTTTTCTTTTTTTGAGGCAAGGTCTCGCTTTGTAGTTTAGGCTGGCCCTGAGTTCAGCCTCCAACTCACATCACAGCAATCCTCCTGCCTCTGCCTCCTGAGTGCTGGGATTACAGGTATGAGCCACCACGCCCGGCACTGTGGTATGTGGTGCTGATTACTGCTGGATGTGAGTCTCCACGCCCAGTATGGTATGTGGTTACCAGGGATCGAACCCGGGCCCTTGCGCTTGCAAGACAGGCGCCAGAACCACTGAGCTAACTCCCTGATCCCCCCTCCTCTTTTTTTTTTTGAGAGAAGGTCTCGCTTTGTAGTTCAGGCTGGCCCTGAGCTCAGCCTCAAACTCACATCACAGCACTCCTCCTGCCTCTGCCTCCCAAGTGCTGGGATTACACGCGTGAGCCCCAGGGATTGATTATTAATTGAAATAATCTGTGAGATTTCAAATACAAGGGCAGCTTTATCTAAAATGTATCTTCTTAATCTATATGAAAAAAACTCAAGCGAATTCTTCTGCACTATTTCAAAGTGTATTTTATTATTTAAACTACCCTAAAGTGTATTGTATGGGAGACGTGACAGTTCACAGTGGAATTAAGTGGTAACTCTCGACAAAGCAGTCATTATTATGAGATAATTGACCTTATTTGAGAGTTAAGCATCCCCGAGGCAAAGTTGAGTGTACTTAATCCTGGCAGGTTAATTATCTAGTGATTAGGGAACCTTGAAAGGTATTACTCTTAGGAACCACTTCCAAAATAGCACTATTCAAAAACTTCTTAATTTAATAAAAATGAAAAACAAGAAGAATAATCAAGTCCTTTAGTTATGTATTGCTACCTAATGACTACAAAGCAGCTAGCATTAGCAGGCATCAATGGACATAATTTATAATTGTCTGCATGGAGAATATTCTTTATTAAACCAATTTGATGTGAGATTAGCTAACAAATGGCTGTTGCTGAGGGAAATGTTTTAAAGTTTGGAGATATCTGTAACAAATTAAAAATACAATATAACATTTAAAGAGCTTATATACTATAGAAATTACAAAAGTCTTCTAATATGGGTAAGCAATCAGGCCACAAATTTGCAATTTGTACATGCAAAGTGCAATCTAAGAAAATTCCTAAGAGAGAAAACGAAAATTTGTCTGGATGCACTTCTGTATCTCAGTTAAAAGTGGGCTGTGCAGCGCTCACTAGGACAACACCTGCTCAGCGTGTACAGTGCCTTGAGCTGGATACCCAGGAGTGTCATCCTCCCCAAAGTCAACTACACAAATAAAAAAAAGAGGAGAGGCCGTTGCATTGCAGGCCTATGAGGATTAACGAACAAGTGTTGGGGAAGACCAGGCGGAAGTGGAGGCCTAGTGTAATGCTGATGGGAACGGAAAAGGGTAGAGCAGGCTGCTCTGGAAACAGTTTAGTGGTTCCTCAAAAAGTCGAGCATGGAATTATTATGATACGGTCTAGCAATCCCATCACCTAAAAATCCCAAAAGGAAGGATTTAGAAGGAACAATGCTCATGGAAGTATTATTAACAATAGCTAAGGATGGAACCAGATGAAATGTCCATTAGCAGATGAATGAATAAAATAGAACTTTATCATGCAATAACTCAATCTTAGAAAAGAATGAACTTCTGATACATGCTATAATATGTATGAATCTTGAAAATATTAAGTGAAATAACTTAGCCATATCACATAACCACTGTATAATCCTATTTATATGAGGTACTTAGAACAGGTAAATTCATAGAGAGGTAAAACGGTGATTACTAAAGGGTGTGAGGATAAGGAATTGAAATGGAGGATTAATATTTAATGGTTACAGAACTTCTGCCTGGGATAATGGCAAAGTTCTAGAGACACAGAGTGATGAGGGTTGTACATTATGTACAACTGTGAGTGTACATACATGGCCCTGAATTGTGTAGGCTGCATTGGTTGAAATGATCAATTTAGTTAAGCATTTTTTTTTACCATAACAAAAAAAGTAAGCAATATTATTTAGTAATTATACTTAGCTCAAAATACAGTAATATATCAAGGGAACTCCTGAGGACAATTTTATTTTGTCTCCAGATGTACCCAACCAAGTATTTTCAGATATTCCTTGGAGATGAATACTCTTTTCTTGGCAAGTTAAAAGAAAAAAAGGAGCAGTGGGGTGAGAAATGAGAAAAGCCCAGCTCGAAGGGCAGGACAGATGATCCTGGGGCGGTGGCGGCCAATCTACTGCACGCAAGCTGCAGCAGGCCGTTTGTATCATTGAAAGCTCTAAGAGGTTCGCTGTCACCGTAATAGAGGAAGGAGATCAACACTACTAATAATACCAACACTTTCTGACAAAAACAGATCATTTTCTATGAACTCCGTTGAAACGTCACACACATCAGAGAAACAGCCTCGGAACTATGGGGTAAACTAAACAATGGTTTTTGAGAATATCCTTGTAAATGATGGGGTGTGGTAATCTTTACTTATCTGTCAAGATTAGAAGCCAAGATATGAATACATTCCTCTTCTGATTGATAGGGTGCTCAAAAAAATATGAAGTTGGTATTTATTTCTAGCTATTTTTGGGGTACTTATTTAGATGGTTCTAGAAATCAGGATGAAGAATCCTCGAAAAACTAAAAATAGGAATTCTGTTCAACCTGCTATTCACCTTCTAGGCATCTTCCTGAAGGAAGTAAAGACTTCATATTAGAGTGAAACATGTACTATGTATTTAACAGCACAATTCATAACAGTTAAATCTTGGAAGTGACCTACATGTCTATCAAAAGATGAATAGATAAAGAAAATGTGGTATTTATTCTGGCATAAGGGAAGATGAGCTTGAGTAATGTGTAAGAAAATGGTTTCCTTGGAACCATAATGCTAAGTGAAATAAATCAGATACACACGCTTAAACATCACATGGTTTCTCTTATGTGAGAAATCCAAAGTATAAATAAAGAGCAAAATGAAAGGCAGAACATAGGAAATAAGGAGATAGATCTTTTGCAGAAGGGATAAGGACCAAGAGATGGAGGAAAGGGATAAAAGCCTACACAGAATGTAAATACATACAGCAAATATTTACTAATAAAAATAAATAATGGAATCAAAGTATTCTTTTTCATAGCTTTACAGAGGTATAATTAACAAACAGTAATATGCACCAACTAAAAGCATGTGTAATTAGCTAAGTTCTGATACAGGTACCAAGTTCCACAATCA
>PVIR01022698.1:0-27895 GCA_004026965.1 Petromus typicus
ATACATTCTAGAACTCATTTATAGCTTTGTTTTCTCATACCAGAGAAAAGATACGATATTTACACATCTGTGACCTATTTATTTCACTTATAAGGATGTCCTCAAGGTACGTCCATTTAAGTATAAATGATTCAAACTTATCATTTTTTATGGCAGAGTAATACTCCATTCTGTAGAAAAACCACAGCTTTTTTATCCAGTCTCCAGTTGATGGACACTTGGGTTGTTTCCAAGATTTAGCAATCACAAACTGAGCTGCTATAAACATAGGTGCACATATGTCACTGTGATATGAATCTTTTAATTTTTGTGTGTATATACCTAGCAGAGCGATGGCTGAGTCAAATGGGGCCTCCAATCCTAGCTTTTTGAGGAATTTCCAAACTGTTCTCCACAGGGGGTGTACGAGTCTACATTCCCACCAACAGTGGAAAAGGGTTCCTTCTCACATCCTTGCCAACATTTGCTGTTGGCTAAATCTGAAATGGCAGCCATTCTATGTGGAGTGAGATGAAATCTCAGTGTTGTTTTCATCTGCATCTCTCGAATGACTAATGATGTTGAACATTTCTTCATATGCTTCTTAGCTGCTCTTGCTTCTTCCTCTGAAAAATATCTGTTCATTTCAGATGCCCATTTTTGAATTGGGTCATTAAATTTGGGTGGGCTGATTTTTTTTTAGCTCTTTATATATTCTAGATAGTAGCCCTTTGTCTGAGAGGTGGTTGGTAAAGATTTTTTCCCATATTGTTGGTTCCTGGCTTTTATCTTTGTTTCCTATGCTTCATAATTATATATTCTGAATAATGAAACATAAGTTTTTCCCATTTGGTGGCTAGTCTTTTTCCTTATAACACCTTCAGGTGAACGTAAGCTCTTAACATATTCTAAGTTATCTGTTTCCTTTTATGATCAGTGCTTTTTGCATCACATTTAAGAAGTCTTATGATCCAGAATTCTGAAGATACTCAACTGTGTTATCGTCTAGTAAATTTATTGTTTTGCCTTTCACACTTATGTCTACAACCTTCTTGAAATTTGTCTCTTCATATAATTTAAGCAGAGATCAAACTTTGTTTTGAGATTTTTCTTCTTTCTTTCCTAATGAAAATATGCAATTGACTCAGTGTTGTATAGGTAAAATAGCTATGCCCATTTGCCTAGCAAACATTGTTTTAAAAAAAGATTGTTTATATATGTTCAATCTGTTTCTGAATTATTAGTAATGTTTTGCTATTATAACATTATTTTATATTTATAGTAATGTAAATCTTTAGGTCCAAGTTTGAAAATTTGTGCAATTTTTTATTCAAAAATATTTGAATCATTTCTGTCCTTTTACATTTCAACATAAAATTTATAGCCAGTTTAAAAATTTGTTTACTGAGAGATTCATACACTCCTCTTTGATTTTGATCTATTCAATCTAAATCTTAAGTTGAAGAAAGTTGATATCTCTTTAATAGTGAGTCTTCTACTTTGTAAGCCTTTAAAAATTCTTCTCAATGAAATTTTATAACTTTCTACCCAAAAGTCTTGAATATATTTCATGGATATCTTTTTCTAGGTAGATAATGTAGTTTGATGCTAATATAAATAATGTCATTTAAAAATTTCACTTGATGTTTAGATTTTTATCCAGCAGGACTAATAATACACTTCATAGATTTTTCTCAATTCTCTACATATACTCTTGGGCAATCTAGGAATAATGGTGGTGCTTTCTCTTCCTTTAAGTACTTATTACCTGCCAATTATATTTTTGTGTTTTATTGCACTAATTAGAATAATCACTACATGTTGAATGAAAGAATCTATGGAGAACACACTGCTCTTACTTTCAAACTCAAAGCAGCTGTCAGCATTTTCTATTATGTGTGAGATTTGCTCTGAGATTTGTGTAGATACCCTTCCCGGATTTAGAAATTTCCTAGTTGTCTGAGTTACAGTCATGTGTGAATGTTGAATATTACCCAGTGCTCTTTTGCATCTGTTGAGCAGACTGTATTCTCTTTAATGTGATTAGCCGCATTGAATGATCTTTAAATATTAAGCACTCCTTACATTCCTGGAATAAATTGTATCAAAGTCTAATTTCTTATCCCTTTTATTATATTTTTATATTCTAGAATTATATTTGGTCTATGAGAGACATTGGCTTTTGTTTTTCTTCCTGAGATTTCCTTTGTCCAATTCCGATATCAAGGTTATGGTGACATCCTTAAACCAGTTGCAACATTCTCTTCTCCTAATTTTTCCCTTGGGGCTTCTTTGAAAATGTTTTGCCTTTAGCTTTCTGTAGTCTAAATCGATGTGATTCAGTATCATTTTTATCTTTGTTTTTCACTTGTTCTTCTCTGAGCTTCCTGAACCTTTAGGCTGATATCTGTTACTAATTTTGCAGAGCTACTGGCAATTATTACTTCAAGTATTTATTTGTCTTCTCTTGCCATTTTTTTCCTTCTTTTATTTCTCTTATGCCTGTGAAATTTTACTAATTGTCTCACAATTCTTGAATGTCCTCTCCTGCTTGTTTTCTCTTTGCATTCTAGTGTGGAAAGTTTGCATTTTCTTATCTTCAAGGTCACTGATCTTCCCCTTCGCTGTGTTGAATATATTCACGTGCCCAGGAAAGGCCTTCTTCATTTCCATTCTACTCCTTTTTATTTCTCACATTTTCTTTTGGCTCTTTCTTGGAGTTTTCATCTTTCTGTTTATATTACCCATCTGTTTTTGTTTGTTGACCACTTTTCCATTAGAATTCATAAAATATTAATTGTAGTTGTTTTAAATTCATAATCTTATAGTTCCAACATCTGTGGTGTATATGAGTCCTCTTTTGATTATTATTTTGTCTTTTCAGACTATTTTTCCTTACCTGCTGTGTTACTTGATAATTATTTTTGTTGAAAACCAGATGTGTTGTGTCCAGCAGTTGCTTAGTGTGAGGATTTGTGTCGATCCGGTCAGGACTTGGGCTTTGTTTCACGTTGGCTGTCGGTACCCAAGGAGGGACACACTTGGCTTAAAACTGATCCTCAGCCCTTGTTTGCTTTTTTGCTTTCAGTTTGAGAATCCTCTTTGGAGACAGTCCATGTTTTGTAGTTCTTTAGGTATTATCGACTCTCACTGTGCCAGAGTCCCAGTGGTGAGGTGGTGTAGGTGGAGAGAGGGGAATGCTCTGTACTCTGCCAATTACATATCAGTCAGTGTACTGAGGGTACTATCTCAGAACTGTGACCTCTACAAATGTTTCCCTAGTTTGTTTCCTTCCTTGGCCTCTGAGTTTATAATCTAGTTCTTTGAAGGACTGACTCTTGTTGACTCCTGTCCTTTCAGCTGAGATGGAAAGGCTCAGGGAGCTATTGAGCAGGAAGCAGTCTTTTCCCCAGTTAGAACAGGCTCTAGAAAAGTCCTTTCCCTCACACAGTAGGCTTTCATTTCAGAAGATACTGTGGGCATACTTCATGGCAATTACCTCTCCTGTGTCCTTGGCAAGCCAGGAGGGAATCTTGGATTTTCACAGAGAACAAGGCAGAGTTCCTGGCTGTAAGACTCCTAGAAATGTGAAGGCCTTTCTGCTTCTGTAGTCCTGAGGAATTTCTCACTCTTCCATTAGTGCACTGTCACAAGTCCATCAGAATCCCTAGACAAGTGTTCCTGTCAGTGTAGGGTGAGAGTGATTTCTCTTCCAGGTAGGCAAATCTTGGTTCAAACTCTTCCTATGATTTTGTGCCTTGGGTCCCAGTGTGGTGTTCTGTCAGGTGTATTTGTCAGGTCAGGCCTCTACAACAGAAGGCCACAGTCTGTGTGGCTTAAAGGACAGACATTTATTTCTCACAGTTCTGGAGGTGAGAAGTCTAAGAGTAAGATACTGGCTGCTTGAGTTCCTGGTTAGAGCCTTTGTTTTCATTTGCAAATGCTGTTTTTTCTGGTGTACTTTCAAATGAAGCAGAAAAAGAGAAGTGTGACCTCTCTTCTTGTTGTTAGAAGGACACAATCTCTTGGGAGCCCCATGGCCGTAGCCTCACCTAAACTTAATCACCTCTCGAGTGCTCCACTTCAAATATGATCTATCACATTGTGAGGAGAGCTTCGTGTTCGAATTCTGAGAGGACACAATTCATTCCAGAGCATATAAAACCTTAGTTGTCTGATGGAGCTGAGAAAAGTCATTGATTTTTTTACTTTTCACTCCCAAGTTCTCCTCCCACTCAAGGGGAAAGGCATCATTAGGAGTCCATCCTTCAAGGAAATAAATTAGAAACAAAGGAGAAACGGGGATATTTTTAAAAGATTTATTAAGGTAAAAGATACCTTGCCATTAATCTCCCTCAAAATATTCCCCTGTCTTCAAACGCATTTATCTCATCATTTTTGTCACCGACAACAGCAGCTCTGGGAGTCTTCTTTGTCAGTGTGTTTAGTTGCATTGAGTCAACATGTTCACCCTGTAGGTCATTTTCATTTGGGGAAGAGCTAGAGGTCACACTATGTCACATCCCACAAATAAGGTGAATGCATTCACCCTAGTGCTTCCGCACACCTCCTTTCCCTTGGCAACAGCAGTCATTATAGTTTTGATCACACATCTTAAAGACACTCAGGATTAATGTTAGTGTGTTTTTCCTGTAATACATTAAACAATATTTGATAACGACTGTACATTTGAATCATATCGTGTGTGTGTATGTGTACTCAAGACAGTAAGTTTCTCTTTAAGAAAAGTCTTTGCTAGGGCCAGGGATTTAGCTCAGTGGTTCTGCCGTCTGCTTTGAAAGTCCAAGGTCCCGAGTTCGATCTCCAGTAACCACATACCATCATGCCAAGAGTTGTGGCTCGCGTGTGTAGTCCCACCACTTGGACTGGAGGCAAGAGGACTGCTGTGAGTTCGAGGCTGGCCTGGAATTCAGGATCATAGTGAGCTCAGGATCAGCCTGAGATACAAAGCGAGACCCTGTCTCAAAAAAAAAGTCTTTGCTGATATTTTGTTTTCTGTTGTGTGTAGGATGTTTTAAAAGGAAAAGTGAACAGACAGATTCTCTTAGAAGAGAATCTTTCCACAGAGTATTTTCATTTACTTCTTCACACACCAAGGAGCATTTCACCTTCACTGATCACCTGGCTACAGTTTCACAGATTGAAAAAACAGAAAACTGATGTGTAATCTATGAGGGCTTGTCCTACTGCATCGAATCCTTTGTGCTAAACCGTAGATCCTCTAGGTGCTGACAGAAAACCCATAGAAAGCGACAGTACTGCACATTCTCATTCTTTAAGGGCCCAGAACTAAAATTTCTTTCCTATGCTGGTGAAATTGTCACATAAGATACTCAGATTATATTTCTCCTTGGAAGGATTCCTTTACTCACTTCTAAATGGAAAGAACCTCAGATGTAGGGCTCATCTTTTGACATTTCCTCCTTTTGGCAGATCATATATATTTAGTGTTTTACTGTCTTTTTAGCTTACAAATCCCCATTTTACATTCCATCAGGGAAGGGATTGTCCAGAATATTCTAGTCTAGTACTACAAGAATAGAATTTTTTTTTTAGTGATTAAAAGTTATTTTCCATCTCGATAAAAATTTAGTCTTCCACAAAATTGTATTTGTAATACCCTCATATAAATGTAAACTTTATGAACTGTCTATGTGCTTCTGTAGAATGATTTATTGCTTTGTTTCAAAAATAATTATGGAGCACTGCCTTGATTAGATCGTTCATGTGTTTTTTGTTTTTTTGTTTTTTTTGCTGTGCTTACCATCTGATCTTTCTGTCTTGAGAACTCAAACCTTTCTATTTTAAAAGGACCGAAATCATATGTTTCACAACCCTGTAGCTTTATAGATTCTAATATAGTGGTTGCCATTCTTCTGAACTGCTGTTAATAATTTGATGCCCTGGGCTGGGGCAGAGCTCAGTGGTAGAGCACTTGCGTAGCACGTTCAAGGCTCTGGGTTGGATCCCTGTACTAGGGAAAAAAACCCAAACAAGTGATGCATGCCCTTTCAAGAAATACTTTCATGATAGTGCACATTTTCTGATGGATGTTAGAAACTGATGTTATATTAATAAAATTTTATTCTTTGAAAATTAAGATTTATTATATATGAAGATCAAAGCTTTATTAGTCTATTATTGCCATTTCTTCATTGCAACAAAATAATTATATTAACACCTAAGACTGAGTCTACTTTTTAGATATAATTACAATGTCTTATTCAGGATGTTTAAAAGTCATTTTTAGTCTGGGTCAGTGTTAGCAATTTCCTCACTTTGTAATAGTTTTTATTTTATTTTTTTCTTTGCTTTTCTTTTACACTTTTCACATTAAACACTCTCTTGGGAGATACGTTTAGTGAAGATTTATAACTGACATCATAAAATGAAGAAGTGATTTTTATTTGACAGTGTGTTGCTGTGATGTATTTAGTAGCTGTATGTTAGTTGACCATGTCAGAGTGAGTTGTGCTTGGAACATAGGTCAGGGGTAGGTCACATGTAGGTCACTGACGCTCTCATAAGAGAGATCAATGATGACAAGTGGATTTTCATGTTTGCCTGTCTGTTGTGTCAAATTTCTACAGATGCCAGTGTTTATTTTGAGTGAAGGTGAACTAACTGATATATAATTACAGTCTACTCTGTAACTGTGGATAACTGACCTCATGTTGTTGATTTATCATAGTGATGTTTTAGACTTCCGTATCCATTGTTATTATGGGAAATCTTTATGTGTGTTGGTCTTTATACATGAGTTGTTCAATTAATATTCGAAAAAGAAATAGTACTAGAACACCTCTTCATAAACTTTAGAATCACTGAGGAAAATCTCCAAATCCTGTGAGAAAACTTAATTCATGAGCTCCATAAATTATGTTAGTTAGAATACATTTCTAAATCATTTGAGGACACCTCATTAAGTTTAAAAATCATCAGTTCTAAAAGAAAAGAAAAGTATAATTAAGGCTTTTGATTTTATCACATAAGACACACAGCCTTAATTTTACTTCTAGCTAGATGTTTTCTGTATTCCATGAAATACTGACACATCTTTTGTATTCTATGAGATTACTCTTTCTATGCAAGAGTATTATTGATTATTGAACATTTCATTTCTTTTTATTCTATTCCAATAATCTTGAGAAATTGTAAAGCTTAATAGAATAATCTTTTTTGTTTATAAAAGTGAGTTGGTAGAGCTGAGTCCCAGTTCAACAGTAATCCAAGTTTCATTATTCTCAAATGTGTAAAAGATTTTAAAAAGAAATTATGAGAAAAAACAAAAAAGCTTCAGACAATATATGCACATTTCCTCCAGGGTAGGTTATTTACTTTCAAATGCTGTTGGAGTGAGGACTTTCGACGACTTCACTAAATTATGGGCTTTAGAGCTGGAAAAGCTTGGAATTAAATTCTTGCTTTGCCACTCTCTAACTCTGTGACTTTAGGCGTATAACCTCTATAATTTTCATTTTCCTCAGTTGTAAAGTGGGTACAAAAATAACAGTTTGACAGGGTTATTGCAAATATTAAAGCTGCATATACATTTTAGCTATGCCTGACATTGAGCCATGCGCTTTCACCGTGAAGACATTTCAGCTGATCATGTAGAGCACATTTGCTTCTTGCTCCAGTCTCCCTACATCCTATGTTGAAATTCTGACCTTCAAAGCGAAGGCACTAGGAGGTCAGAACTTTCTGGAGAGCTCTCATGGGAATGGAATTGCCACCTCTGTAGCCCAGTGGGAGCTACTTGTCCCCTTTTATCATGTGAGAACACAGTAACCAGATGGTATTGTATGAACCGGGAGATGGGACCTCACCAGACATGGAGTTGGCCGGAGTCTTGACCTTGGACTTTCTAGCTTCTAGAAATAGAGCTATGAGAAATAAATGTCTGTTTTAGAAGCTACACAGCTTATGATATTTTCCTTTAGCAGGCCAAATATTACTAAATTCTTTACTTGGAGGCTAATCCTAGTGAATCCTTCCCAAACGTTTCCTCTTTGAGTTTTGAAATTAAATAGGAAGAAGGAAAAGATGGAAATTTAGCCACAAGCGAGAATGTGTATGGCGCCAAAGAGCGTACCCATAAAATTAATTTGGTGTGCATTTGAAGTGCTCATTCTGGCCCTCCCCCCTTCATCTGTGAACTCAGCAGCTCCGAAATTTGCATTTCTAAAAAGTGCCTTGATTAATTTTGACATAGCTACCGTGCAAAATCTTTAAAGGAAGACATAAATCTTCATGTAATAATGTTTTCAGAGAGAAGGAGGCATTTAAGCCCATGCATTTTCTTATGGTATGTGAAAAAATCTTAATGGGCAATCAGAGGAAAGTCTCCTAGGCAAAGGAAATATAGTTGAAACCTGATAGCACGCATTGAACTTTTTCATCTGTAAAGAAGTACAGCATCAACCTCATGCCTCATTCACAAATACTTTATAGTTTCCTCTGCAATGTTGAAACTCAAAATAGAATTTTGGTTATGTTAGGTATGGAAAAAAAATCAACCATTGGTGTAAAATAGTGCAAATATTAGAAATCATTTTAACTTAACAAGTAACCCCAATGTATGTTTTTTCCCAAATGACAGTAGCCCTAAAAGTTAAAGGTACCCTGAGTGCTCCTACATGATGCTTTTGTCCACTATGCCTCCCTGCATCCTTCCTATATCTTTTTCTTACTTCATTTTACTAAGTTTTATAAAGTTAATGCATACTTATTTAAAAATCCAGGTTTGGGCTGGGGATTTGGCTCAGTGGTTCTGGTGCCTGTCTCACCAAGTGCAAGGGCCCAGGTTCGATCCCTGGTAACCACATATAATACTGGGTGTGGAGACGCACGCCCAGCAGCAATCAGTACCACATGCCACAGTGCCCGGATTGGTGGCTCATGCCTATAATCCCAGCATTCGTGAGGCAGAGGCAGGAGGATTGCTGTGATGAGAGTTTGAGACTGAGCTCAGGGCCAGCCTGAACTACAAAGTGAGACCCTGTCTCAAAAAAAAAAAAAAAGTCCAGATTTGACTGAAATGTGCTGCACACCCCATATCATCCAACTTCATGGTTCCATAAGCAAAAACTGCTAAAAAGTTTGAGTGTGCAGATGAAGATATTTTTATTAATTATACAAAATATATATTTTATATTTCTTCATTATGTTGTCAAAATTCAATTTAGTTATAAATTGATCAGATAAGAAGCAAAGGTTGCCATCCACAGGTGGATGCTGTTCCATTTAACTGCTGTTGTCGCTGTCACCATGCATTTTTTCTCTCCAGTCCCTTGGGGTGCTGAAATCAGTGTAGTGACATCTATCTAAATCTATGAACTTACATTAATTCTGAAAAAAGTGAGATTGTCTGAAGTGTTATATAATTAATCATCCAGCTGTTCACTTGGCAAGGAATTACAATGAGGGAATGCACCAATCTGCCAGAGGCACCCAGGAAATAGAATCAAAAGTATGAGCTGTGATTAGAGAGTGTGTTCCCATGGATTAGAACTGGATATCTGTAGACTGAATTCTCCATCCTGGCTGGACATTTCCCTGGTGGGGAGCATTTGAAAGTACACACACACACACACACACACACACACACACACACACACTTTCACTCCTATGTGTGTGTGCACATCCACACACCAGTTCGGAGTGCTGGAAGTTTTAATGTGCAATCTTGGATTGAGAAACAGTGTCCTCCATCAACTAGCCATTCTGAGAGAACAAGGAGGATAAATGGACACCAAATGTTAGGTCAATGTTCTGAATTTCGAAAAAAAAGAAAAAACATTTCTGTAGGGGTGAAATGGGGGTGGGGGTTGGGCTGTGCAATATAGACTACATGTAATCTTTATTACCAAGCCCTCAATAAAAAAATATTGACCAGTCAAACAAAATGGAACTTTCTAGGCCGGTCTGATTATCAGAGTTTAGATATCTGTGGGATTAAACAATTTCTCTGTTACGTTCGGTGAAACATGAGAAATGTGATCTGTAAAACAACAATAATGAAAAAACCACAACCACAAAGATTTAAAAAAATGGGGGAGGAAATATTCTGCGACCAAATTTGAGTTATGCAGGGTAACTATCCCTGTCTCACAGGGATACAGTGTATGTTCCTGTGAGAGCATGCTCTCGGAGGTGGTGGATTGAGCAACCTGTTGAAACTTGTTTTTTCAGCCCAGTCTTTTCCAAATATAAGCATCCAATAAGTATCAACTATTGACAACTACCTTGGGCTAAGGAGTATTCTTAGTATTTTGGATGGAAGGCAATTAAGGTCTTCACTGTAGTGAGACTGGCTTTCTAGTAGGGTACTACAAGTAATAAACAAGAGAAGACCCCCCAAATAATGAAAAATATGAAGAGGAAAAAACAGGAAGATTTGATGTGGAGGTGCCAGGTGCACTGTTTTAGAATTTAAATGATGGAAGGAGGTGATTGTGTAAGGATTTGGGGGAGAATTTTCAGAGCAGAGTCAACTGCTAGTGCCAAGTCCCTGCACGGAGCTCAGTGTGGACAACCACAGTGAATGGGCCGTGTTGGATTTTATTTAAGAGGTGAAGCAAGCCGTTGGATGACATAGCTCAGGTTACCTTCTTCTATGTCTGTGGCTGTTCCTAGGGGAGGAGACTGTGGATGTGAGTGGTGGTGCTGGGGACGAGAAGGAGAAACGCAATCAAGAAGAGCCTTGAGGTAGTTCTTCAGGCACCACTTTGTGGAACACGGTGGCTGTAGGTGAGGTGGAGAGTGTTTTATAGCCTGTGTATAGATAGATGTCTTCCCAAAGCCTCAGGGGCTCACCGGTGGCACTTTTGGAGGGAACTGGACTATGAGAGTGTGATTCTGGATTAGTCCACAGACAGGTTTATAGTTGTGTGCTGTGCTGGGAGGTGAATCAAGTGGCGGGAGGTGGGTGTGGCCTGAAGGGCTTCCTCTCTGATGACTTTTCCTCCGTGCCTGCTATGGCACGAGCTCTTGTTCCTCTTCCATTTCCTTCTTCCCTGCCTCGGAGTCAACTAGTGAGGACAGAAACTCCTACAAATGTGAGTCAGAATAAACCTTTTCTCCTTTTAGTTGTGGATGTCAGTTATTCAATCTCAGCAACAAGAAAGTTGCTAAGCCAATCAGATGCCCATATTTTGGATATGATTTGAAGGTGCCATCACAGATGTGCCTGGGGTAGAGAAACCTGAAAACTGAGTATATGAAGGAGTGGGAGGTATGGAGAATTGATTGGTCAGAGGACTCAAATGGAGTTTATTATGCAATACTCAACTTTTATTTTGAATGTATTGGAAAATATTTGAATAGTTTCTAGTAATAGGATATTTGTGAAGTAGAAAGAAAGTCACATAAAGGGAGCAGACTCCCTGGGTCCTAGAGCTCCTGAAATGTTTGTCTGTGCTCATCTAGCTGAGTTGGTCTAATAACCCACTCATGGTGCAAGGGCCTACCACGCGCTGGCACATGGCCACTACTCCTCCTGCTGTTTCTGTATATGCTTATTTTATAATTTTAAAAAAGGAAAATCAAGAAGAGAAATAAGAAGAAATAGAGGAGGGTGAGGGGGAGAAATAAAAATGAAATATAAATTATTGAAAACTGCTGCTTTTTGCTGACTTCTACAGATGTGAGTGTGTCACACAGGAGGAAACAGAAGCTGTGTAGATGTTGGGTACTGTAGCTTTTTGGGTTTGCAGGAGAGTTGTGTGCCAGGTAATGCCTTCTGATATCATAGTCAGTACTCAGCCCCTGCTCTTTCTGTAAAATGGTTTTGCAAACACCAGAGGTTTTCCTCACCTTTCTGGCCTTTTATTTCCTCATCTGCAATCTGGCCATGCTGGCTCAGCATCATCTGAAGGTCTCTCTAGCTTTTGAATTTTACAATCTGTAAGTAATTACAGGCGTTTTCCAGCTCCTATTGCTTCCCATTTCCCTTAACAATGCTGAATGTTGTATGGGACAGTGTGCTGATGAGGCTTAGCAACTTGTTATCACGATGCGGTTCCTACTTGAGGCAGGGGATGCTTTTGTTTATGAGTATGAGAGACTGGTACAGCTGGAATGTGACAAAACTTCAACCCTTCACTTAGTTTTCAACTGCACAATAGGTTTTCAATACTTTCTCGGATTTTTGTGCTGTCACAAGAGCAGCCAGAGACACGGGGCACTTTTATGTTTAATCTGCATGTTACAGGAGAAATCATTTTGAGAGTATCATATACAATCAAAAGCTCCTTTAATGGGTATGGTGAAATTTAGACTGCTCTCATTAAAAAGTAGAGGCAACAGTAACTTTTATGGATAAGGAGACATTGTGACAGAACTTTTAATATGATTTTGTTAAAGAAGGTAACACTTTTCTTAGTGAAAAAGCAAATCATGCATTGCTCATAGGCATTCTATGTGACAAAGCAAGATAGATATTGTACAGATACATCGATTTCATTCTTCTCCTTTTCTTTTAGGGCTTTTCGGGAAATGTAAATGCAGACAGTGTAGTGTACTACCGGCTCCAGCCTTCGATCAAAGCTAGGTTTCTCCGCTTCATCCCTCTGGAATGGAACCCCAGGGGCAGGATCGGGATGCGGATCGAGGTGTTTGGATGTGCCTACCGTAAGTGTTTCCTTCTCTCGCACACGGAAATGGATATCAGAGATGTTTAAAAGCCAAAATGAAACCTGAAGTTGACTTTTTAGATATATAAAGAAAGGAAAGGTGTTCATGGAAGGATTTTTTGTGCCCATATGTGTCAGTATTTATCGTTCAACTTTAACATTTTAATACAGAGATGAAAGCATTTTGTAGATAGGTAGGTGGATGATGCAAGGATAAATACATGTTTGTAGATTCTGTCAGTAATCATTCTTTTTTCCAAATATAATATTATTGACTAGATCCCAATCTTCAGATTTAGAGCTTTCCTTCAGGGGTTATATTTGTAGTTGTTTCATTTAGACACTCTGAATTTAGTAAAAGAAACAGTGGTCCATTTGGTATAACCAGTCAACTATTGTGAAACCAAAGAATGTGTTTCTCTCTAGCCTAAAAATAATATGTCGTGCAATTCATTTTTAAATATGTTATGCCCTCAGCATAAATTAATAGTAAAAGTGAAGACTACTGCCAGAATATAAAATGTGTTTGAAATATTTTCACATAAAAAGGGTAGAAACCACAGATTTCACTTAGTCTCCTCCTAACAAGGCATTTTATTACATCTTTCTGTGTGGAAAGTACCTAAGAGTTATTGATAGTCCACCTCAAGCCACACCATCCTGTTAGAAGGTCTTTTATTATAGAACAATTGTTAGTTAATATGATCTACAATTATCAGATGAATGGTCTGAGGTTTGGACAGGTTCAGTAATTTGCTGACACCTCACAACAGTACACAGAAGAAACTAGGAAAGAACTTGGGACTCTTCAATTTTTGCACCTTACTTCCCTTAGAAAACATTTATTTTCTAGTTTCTCTAAAGCTTTTATTCCCCCACACATGTTTTCAAATACTCACACAGATTTTCACACATACTTTGTGATATAATCTCAAATAGATTCTGGTTTAGTTTGTTAAGAAGTCAAGTGACTTAAAGTTGTTTAAACTCTACCAGACAGAGACCATATTGTATAGATCGCCCAGGTCCTTGGATAGTTTCTGGCGCCCAAGTCTGCCATCAAATAATCATCGTATTCCTTATGTTCCCTCCAAGGCCTTCAGGATAATCATAATGATGATGATGATGATGATGATGATGATGATGATGATGATAGAATTAGAAATAATGGTAATAAAAAACAAAAAATCATCATATTAATAGCACTAATTCTCATAATGCTATAAGTAGAAAGTATTGCTTGAAAGCTGATTATATGGCCTGGAGTGTGTATTATAGACACTTTAGTAGAGTTTATAATTTCTCAAAAGAACCCAAATAAATATTACTATGTACCTGTAGTACTCCATTTCCCCATTTTGCAAGAGAGATAGCTAAAAAAAATATATTCATATATAACTAGCCATGCAGACAGGAAGTGGCGGGGCTGTGTTGGCAGCCAAGCCCAGGACTCGAGCTCCTGTCCTCTCCAGCTGCTGGGCTGTGGAGCTGTTGGACGCCAGTGGACAGCCTACTTCTTACCATCTGCCTAAGCGAATGGCCAGCTTTCTTGGCTTCCACAGTATGCACAGCTTCTCCAGTGATGTGTTCACTCCTCACTTCACAGGCATCTCATTTGGAAAGATAATCTTTCCAAAGACAGAAAATCCCACCCTGACTTGGATCCTGGGACCTAGAATTCATTCAATCTTCCTTATATTTGGGTCCCAGAATCTAACAAAGCTCATGACACATGATGGACAATTAGCAACACAGATTTCAAAATGTTCCATATCTCTTCTACACTTTTTATTCTCAATATTCACCTTGCAAAATATTCATTTAGCACAGCAAAATAAGAGTTAACATTTACTGTGTACAAATAATTTGTCATGTGTGATGTTATAGAGATATATTTTAATTTAGTCATTGAAAACACTTGTTTAATAAGAGGAAAATAAGTCTAACAGAAATTAAGTGATTTGAAAAATTTTACCTACTTAATACTCATTCAATCCAGGCTGTAAATTCAGTGCTGTTTTCTGAATGTTGCTCATGAACAGCATATAGTGGAGAGGCTGAACGAACAGGCTCATTGTGCTCACGTTGCCATGTGACTCAGGATAATTCCAGTTTCCTCCTACTTCCTGGAATTTCCAACTCTGTGGAACATTCTCTTCGCTGTCTACGGAGTGAGCACTCTGCTTACATATTTAATGAATATCCTTCTCTGCCAATGTGATTTTAAACTTGAACTTGAGCCCATGTAAATGACAAGAGGCCAAGTAAAATGATGGCTGCATGTTTTAAAATTATTATTAAAGGAGAAAGAGTAATACACTTAGAAAAAAGTACATTCATAAATAACCAGAAAAGAATCCAAATGGGGTCCGGGGAGTTAGCTCAGTGGTTCTGGTGCCTGTCTTCCAAGCACAAGGGCCCGGGTTCGATTCCCTGGTAACCACATACTATCCTGGGTGTGGAGACTCACGCCCAACAGCAACCAGTACCACATACTACTGTGCTGGGCATGGTGGTTCATGCCTGTAATCCCAGCACTTGGGAGGCAGAGGCAGGAGGATTGCTGTGATGTGAGTTTGAGGCTGAGTTCAGGGCCAGCCTGAACCACAAAGCGAGACCCTGTCTCAAAAAACCTAAAAAAAAAAGAATCCAAGAGTGGGTTAGAGAGAAGGACCTCATAGGAAAGCATTTGAGCAAATAGGTTTTGATACTTTGTATATGACACCATTATATTCACTTTCTCTGCCTACCATAGTACCAGCCTTGTAAAAATATGAATTTATTAAACCAAGTATTATGTAGCTATCACTTATGGAGCAGTTATTATTTGTCAGAGACTAAGCTGACTTAGTTCCAGTGACCCAGTGAAGCAGGCGCGTGAATTCCATCATTTCAGGCAGCAGAAGGAGAAGATAGGCAGACCTGTCTGCGGAACCAGCCACGCAGCTCGCTGTGGGTTGCCTGCCTGGCACAGGAAGGCGAGCTCGCTTCCTCACCCTCGGAAGAAAGGGCTCAGGTGCTATGAGCACAAGCGTTCAGCTGCAAAATCCTGGCCGCAGATTCTCACGAGTAGCACACATCCAAGATCATGCTGGATGCTCTCCAATCACAGCGAGCTGCTCTCCCACAGTCCCCACAAGGGAAGGAACAGTGGTGTTGGGGACGGCTGGGTCTCTTTCCTAGGTCACAGCCCGAGAACTCCCCTCCACACCCGGTGAACCTGAGGAAGCTTCGGGAGTGGCACGTGCCCCCTCCTCGCCTGCTGTGCCCGCCCACTGAGTCTCAGCGTGACTCGTGGTAGGCTTTCGTCTGAGCTATTCACCCCGAGTGGTCTGCGCCTCTTAAGACTGAGGGGAGTGAACCCTAGAGGAGTCAGGAGCTGTATCTAGGATCAAGTGACCTGTTTAAAGAGGCTTTAAAATGGCATCCATCTCCAAACCCAGTGTTCTTGACAGCCACATGGATCTCAGCATGTGCGTCCTGACGGCCTGCGAATGGGAGGCCCCCGTACCCCGTTACGTGTTGAGTATATGGCGAAATTCTCAAGTGATCTATATTTTCTCAGTAAGACGGTCATGTACCATGTTGCAAAATTGAACCCACTAAGTGCAAACTATAGTACTGAGAGGGAGTGTGAGGGATAAAGCGAAGGCTCTATTGAAGTTGTATAAGGTTTATGGCAGCAGGTTTTGAAAGTAGGATGCAGACGTTTCCGCACAGGAGGCGAGGAGGAGAGCCCAGACAGGTGTGGCGTTGCCAGGGCTCTGCGGAGGGAGGGCTGCAGGGCTGATGGGTTTGTATGTGGGAGTGGTCACGAGACCGAAGTGAGGGGTTCGGGTCGGAGGGGGAAATCTGGAGGCAGCAGCTCATTCTGAGGCTCTTGTTCCTGATGGTCAAGACAGGGTAGAGCCCGGAATTTCTAAAGTGGTGAAAGGCAGAGAAGGAAATGGGTGGATTCAGAATACATCGAAGATAGTGAATAGAGTTTGGCCATCGTGTGTTGAAAATAAACAAGATATTGGTTCTGAACAGCTGTCTGCAAGGTGGTATCATTTACTGGGCCAGGGCACTGGAAAATAAACAGATTCTGGAAGGGAATAGGAAAGATAATTATTTCCACCTTGGACTCCTTGATTTCAAATAAATTGTGAAATATGGGATGTTGGAACTCCAAGCTTCTAGTCTGAGGAAATAAAACTGAAACCTAAATATCATTCTTGTTAGTAAATTACAAAGTGCCCACTTTGTATCTCTGCTAATGAAGGCATAAAATGCCATGTTGAGCCACACACATCTTGAAAAGTCAGAGTGCATTTCTACTATAATTTAAGAAAGTCCTTGGAATGCTTTTGAGCAGTATAAACATTTTCATACCAGGATCCCTCTTGTACTTTGTACATGTGTCTGCTGAAGTTAAAGATGCAAGATGGCCCTGTGATTACTGCAGGAACGTGGCTATGGTGAGAAAGATGCGTCATTTTATGCCCTCTACCCCAGCAAGCGAGAGCAATAACTTGTTATGAAAGGACATCGAGTGAATGGAAAAATCCATATCCAAGAGCCGTTTCTCCTTTTATGTCGGTAAACTTGAAGTTGTTTCCTGAGTAATGAGTGAAGTAGAAGCTAAATTTTATGGGATCAAAGGGAAAGTATAAATCTTAGATATCCTGGGTATGGCAACTGTGAGCGTGGATCGAGATAAGAGCTACATGGAAGAAAAAAGCTGATGGAAGAAAGGAAGGAAAATCTTGAGGTATAAGGAAATACGTCTCTTCTGAATGTTACCAGGAAAAACAAGCCATAGTAACCAAAGGCAGGAGAAGGAAAATAACTGGGTGGAAGTGAATGTCTCTGACAGCAGTTGATACTCTTCAATTAAGCCATGGGAGATAATGTTCTTTAATTGTGGGTGAATTGCTGAAGCAATGGTCCTTAGTACAAAGTCTGATGTTTTTCTCTAATCCTTGTATAAATATCCTTCTTTTGTAATCCGTGCTCTCTTTTTCTTCAAGAACAAGAGCACTCTACTGTTCAGCCATGTTGAGCTGATTCCAATTTCTCTGCCAGGATTTCATGGTTTTCTAGCCTTTATAGGATACCTAGGGTGGTTACCACCTGACCAGTCTTCATTCCTCTACCTAGATCATCTTCTGAGTCATTCTCTTTTCTCAGCATAGGACCAGCTTCCAGTAACTCCCACAATACTTCACATTCAGATTGGAGAACGTTTCCAACCATCCGAGAATGGATGGGACGTTATTCTCCCCATCATAGCCAGCCTGTGTCAGATTGGGTTGCATGCAGATATTCTTTTCCTCCTATTAATGCACAGCGCAGATGATTGAATGGATAGAGACAGGCCTTCCCCCTCTGCTATGGTACTCCACCTCCTCAAGATTAGGAAAAGGGAATGGGGGAATGGGGTGAGAAGACTGGAGGAGAGCCAATATGGAGAAGGGTAAATTTTGTGTTTAACTGCTTAATTTCAAACTACTAAGAGAAAATTATAGGTTCTTTTTAATAAATGGAAAATAACTCATTGGTTATAAAATGTATATCACTTTTGAGAAGTAAGAATTTACATTTCATAATAGAAAAATATTAAAAGTTGAAAATGGGATACTATATTAGTCACTTTTACTGTAACTGTAAAAAATTCTTGAGAAAATGAATGTATAAAGTGAAAAGGTTTATTTTAGCTCACAGTTTTAGAGCTTTCAGTCCATGATTGGTTGGCTCCTTTGCTTTTGGGCACATTTTGGCAGCAATGTGTAGTAAAAATGGCTTCCTTCAGATATGGAGAGAGAGAGAGAGAGAGATGTAGCACCCATAATCCCCTTCAAGGGCATGTGCTCAATGACTGGAAGATATTGTACATGACCCCAGCATTCCCTATAGCACCGCTTTGACAAAGCCTTGGACACATGAGCCTTTTAGCAACATGCAAGATCTAACCTAGAGCATTATTCTCAATACATTTGGCTTCGAAGTCATACATAGGAAATATAAGAAAGCAGCATGGAAAATACGTATACTCCTCTTGGTGCGCAGTCTGCTGGAAGAGAGCTGGGTATAAAGTCAGTCTACTTGGGATGCAGCTAAGAAATAAAAAGGTGAAAAGTAATTAGATTTATGAAGACAAATAGCTACAATTGAATTCAATACCTATTTCTCAAACAACCCTCAGATGAATTAAACACAGTTTCTGGTTTTAGATTATTCATCAGATAATACAGTCACCAATGAGTCCTACTGTGTGTCAAGGTTTAAAAAGAAGATAGCTACTGGTCAGCCGGAAGTATCAAAGAATAGATTCTGACAGTTTTTGCAAAATGTATAGCTTTCAGATTTTAACTTGATGTGTGGATATCTATTACTCTTACAATAAAGTTAGCTCTCTGAATACTAGAAAATAAACCATGAGAAGTCATAAGAATCACATCAGAAGAATTCAAGAGACTTGAATGAGGAGGCTCTCACTTATTCAAAAGCAGAAATGTTTTAACATCAACAAGAATACTAAGTGTAAAGGTTTGAGATATATTAAATTTATCTGAGTGAAATGTTTCATAACAATTCTCTAAAAGCCCATTAGTCACCAATGGGAGACATTAAGACTCTAACACCTTATTGTGAAAACTAATAAAGACAAGAAAATGCCACTTATCCCTCTTTTCCAATGTAATTGGTACCAAGGTGATCAAATAGAAGAGTTTCTCTTTTAAAAAATCATATAATACAGAAGAACAAATGATAGAATGTAGAATATTTCTGCTTTGCAACTCTAAGTGAATGGGCCAAGGTAATTCTAAATGTTGAAGAAAAGAAAGATAATTTACTTTTTGGGATATCATGGCAACATAATTTTTAATTGGACTATCGATAACAAATGTTGGATAAAACATTTTAAAAACAGCTTCCAAGGTTTGAAGTTCAACTCAAATATATAGAAACTTGAAAGAGGGGATTCTGTAGAGAAAGCAAATAGACTCTGGGATAACACAGCCAGTTATTCTTTTTTTAAGGAGAAGCAGAAAGTAAACAGATTTTGCTAGGTTCAGAGTCAGAAGTCCAAGTTCCAGGTTGTCTGAGAGGTTCGAAACTAAGGAGAGGATATTCAGAAAAAGAAAGCCAGATAGGGAGGACCCTACATGCTGCCTATTCCAATCCCTCCACCTTTGGGGATTTCTGAACTTCGCATCTCCAAGACGAAATTACAAGAATCCCAGATGAAAGCAGGAACCAGATTAAAGTCCTAAAGATTTTAGTGTCTTCTACTGCTGGGTAGACAGCCTCTGGAGTTCAAGTCCTGACAATTTAAAGAGCTCATTAAACCCATTGGACTTTAAAATGAAAAGCCACAGAACCATTGCTTCAGGCAGAAAGACCACACCAGATGATCTGTTGCTATGTCATACAGCTAAATGCTCAATCCAATTTGTCCCATCGCAGATCAACTGGAAGGAAGCCTTTCCATGGTCAAGGTGACCGGCTAGTAATTCGTCTTCCTGTGCACCGTTTCCTTTTACTCCAACCCTCTCCTTTTCCCATTTTATCCTGGCTCCTGTTTACATGTGTTACTTATTCAGCTGAAATATCAATTCCTTGGAGATGTTCCTCGTCACCAACCTAATTTCATCTTTCCCATAACCCTGTTCTTTTCTTTCATGCTTCACTTCCTATTTGAAAGTGTATCTGGTGATAGCTATTCCCTTGGAGTGAGATGGAATCTCAGTGTTTGAATTTGCATTTCTCCAGTGGTCTGACATGTAGGACACTTTTAAAAATGTGTGTGTTGGCCATTTGTACTAATAAAACAATGTCAAAAAGTATCTGTGTATAAGGGATTATGTCCTGGTGTCTTTTTCCTTTAGAATGGGGGATACATGAAGACAAGATACTTCTCTGTTGCTTCATAGCACTTAGCGGTGGTCATGTTAATGATTTTCTAAATAGAAGAATTAAGGAATTTTGAGTAGCCATAATGAAAACAGAATAATAAATAAATATATATATAAAATCACAAATTTATTACACTCACATAGTGGCCATTGACTAAAGGTCGCTCAGAAATATCTATGAGATGAGATTATAAATGTCCCTGATATTGAAGTGATATTAATATTAGAGAAAATAATAAATGTTCAGGCATTCTGACACATCCGTTTGTTCTCTACAGTATTTTTATGTAATACAAGAGACTAGAGTTATTTTCTGTGTATTCCAAAGAAAGAAACCAAGAATCAGCATTCAAGTGACTTTGATGGTTCTACAGAAGTTACAAATAAACATCAGAGACAGAAACACACCTCATATCCTCCAGTGATGCACTTGCATGTCCTTGACAGGGTAGATGTTACTAATTTCAAATCTATTTAAGAGCTTAGTTCAAATTGATCTTTAAATGGCAGTGATCATGTTTGTCCTCAGCAGTACCCACCCCAGCATGTTATGACTGACCTTAACTCTATTTAAACCCAAGATAGTGAAGTCACTTTTCCCTGTGGTTCTGTGCAGCATTTGCGTCTGAGTCTTCTTCCTTTTTATGGTATTCATTTCAGTTGCTTTATACTTAAGACTCGTTTAAATCATTCCGTATTCTCTTCGGCTCCTATGCAAAAATAGTGCAACCTATTTCCTGTTGATTTCTTGAGTGCTTGGTCGCTCCTCTCCATTGCTTTAAAAACCCAATTTAGTAATGCAGATCTCAAGTGCTAATACATCAAGTTGTTGCTTTAATATTTCACTATGTAATAGTTTAATAGTGGCTAGGCCTGATTTATGTTTCTTAGAAGTCAGAATTGGACCTTTGTTTGTTTAGTAATTCATGGGTAATAATTTTCAAATAAGGACACAATGTGATAGGTGTTTAAGGCTGACTCCATGTTTAACCACAAAGATTTGAGCTCTGACTCTTTTCTCCAGCTAATAATAGATCTGTATTATTTTTTCCTTTGGTCTTTGAAGGTAGAATTCTTAATTCTATTTTGAGGATGATTTGCAAACAATGAATAGAAGATTCTAGTGTCTTTTTCAAGAAGAACCCTTTCATGACCTTTAAATAATGTTAATTTTCTGTTACCAGAGGATTGAATTTCCAATCCATGTATTTTCTATTCTAATTTTTTCTCCTCTTAAAAGTTTTTAGTCACCTGATCTCATCAATAATGCCATAATTCATAGTTTAACTCTCAGAATCAATCTGTTTCTGAAATGTCTTTCAGGGACAAATCTCTCCCACCTCTACAACTTTCTTCAAGAACCAAATCTAGTATAAATAAATAAAACATACTCATTTTCCATGATACAGTTGAATAGGCAACAAGGTAATTTATTTTCAAAGAATAGGTTTCTGTAAACTGCTTGTTCTACCTGTCATATAGCTCTTATGTTATCACTTGCCTCAGATCAACTCAGAATTCCAGGGTCCCTGGGTTCCAGGTTTGAGTTCCAGAGATTCTAATTTCATGCGGTAATGTAGATCTCAGGTGCTTCTATGTCCTGCCGTTGCTTTAATATTTCACTCACTCTGTAATAGTTCAACAGTGACTCAGTATGATTTATTGCTCTTAGAAGTCAAAACTGGACTTCTGTTCAGTAACTTATAGGTAATGTTTTAAAAATAAAGACATGGTGTGGTCAGGGTTTAAGGCTTACATCATGAAGAAGAGTTTAGTCTATAGCCCTTTTTGTGAGTGACAGAATAGCCGATGGACACTGGGCCAGGGAAGGTGAATGTTTATGGAGCCCTCAAGAGAGTCTCCTCAGTTGATTCTAACATGGCTGCTCCAGGGGGAAACTGTTGTTGGATATGTTTCTTTCTTAAAAATTTGTTTTCTTGGTACATTTTATATCTACGTTATGATCACAGTCGACATTGAGAATTTGTACTAAATACATGACATGACTTAATTCTCATTTTTTCTCATTCCTCCCCCCATAACCTCCCACCCCTATGTACATAAGCTTTGTTTCCCTTTTTTTTGATCATCAATTTTTTTCTGGATCTGTTTCTTAACAGGTGGGAAAGGCACTGATTTTTCAAGTGACAATCCCTTAGAATTTGAGAAGCTTCAAATTTCTGGAGCAGGATGCAGGGTCAGGGAAAAATACCAGGTCCTGTAGAATTTATTACAGTGTCAAGTGTGTTTGCATGTGAAATGTGCAGGGGTGGAAAAGCAGTTTGTTGCTCAAGGAGATAAAGCATTTTTGCAATTTAGTTGACATCTGTCTTCGAAGCTAAAGCAGATCAACTCTCTCGCACATCTTGGAAATCATTCGGGACCTTGCCCTGATATAGAAGCAAAGCTCTGAACAAAGGCATGAATAATCACATCTCCGGGATGTGTGTCTTCCCCAATAGACCGTAAGCTCTTTGAAAAACAAGGGTTCTTTGTTTTTATGCACTGCTGTGTCTTCCTCTCTTTTCACAGAAAGATCTCCATAAATATGTGCTGCGTGAAAGAGAGCCAGGCACGTATTTCGGCAATGCCCCTCTGACACGACTCTCTTGTGGGCCTTTGAGTATTTTCTATTGGAAAGCTTTTAATTCCACAGGAGAGATCGCATTCTGAATCATGTAAATAAAGCAGATTATATCCAGGGTTGGAGGGAAGATTGATCTGAGGGTAGAGCACACAGATTTCGTGAATCTCTTCTCTCCTTGATTCTCGCTCCAAACGAGCAGATTTGAGATAGTGGTGCTCACAGAGTAGGGTTCAGGTCTGGCAGTTGCTGTGGTGAGTCATTCTGGGGAGGAGCTGACAGACAGAGAAAGAGCCACAGAACCCACAGATGGCTCCAAATCATTCTTGTTGCATAACCCGGCAATGACATTGATAATTAAGCTTCTTGTGCACTTCAGAAAATCATTGTTTTTTAGAGTCACAAATACGCCAAAGGCATTTAATTATTTTTGCTGGCCCTTGCCTTGGTCAACATTGTAATAGAAAATAATAGCATCACCATTAGTAGCTATTAACATTCATTGATTGTACATATGTGCCAGATTCTGAAAACAGCATAGCATGTACAGGTGCAAATTCCCTCTAAGGAGGGCTCTCATTATGGATGCCTAAAATGTACCAATAAATATTTTGTTTTTAAAAAGTAGAGAAATAAAAAATAAAAACCATAAATAAATATAATAAATATATAAATTAAATAAATAAATATAAATAAATGTCATATAAATATATCATATAAATATAATATAAATGCCATATAGCAATGTCATTTTACAGATGAGGAAATGAGCCCTAGGAGCTTACAGAATTTGTGACAGAATAATGTTCCTCAAAGATCGTTGTTTGAAACCAGTACAAGTGCTATGTTACCTTATACAGCAAAGGCAGCTGAAAGATACAATTAGGTTACAGATCTTGCAGTGGGAGAATGATTGCAGTTGATTCAGGTGGACCCATTGTAGTCACAGGTGTCCTCCTAAGAGGGAGGTGAGTGAGTGAGAGGGACAGAGAGATTTGAAGATGCTGTGAAATTAGTCTCATACATGAAGGGATGAAGTGGCCACAAGCCAAGGAATATAGGTGGTCTCTATAACATGGAAAAGATAAAGAAAGAGATTATTCCTTAGAGACTTTGAGAAGGAAGGCAGCCCCTGCCAACACCTAGATTTTAGAATTTCTGAAGTACAGAGTTGTAAAATAAGAAATTTCTCATGTTTTTGTGATAATATTTTTAATTGATCTTATTGGTACACCACATATATATCATACATATCATATGTATATAGATGATATACATATGATAGATATACTATATATATGTATATATATATACACACACATACATATGTATATGTATATATATACACATACATAGTGATCACATTCAACATTGAGGGTTCCTACCAAGCACAAGACACATGTTGATTCTCATTTTTTCCCATTCCCCTGCCCTCCCTACAACCCCTTACCCCTGATATACATAAGCTTTGAGCAACAATAGGAAACCGATAGATTTGCCCAAAGTAGAATGACGACTCAAGCTCACACAGACTAAATGTCTTAACCTCAGGCAGAGTGGTGATATCTGCTCAAATAAATGGTTAATAAAGGAGCTGGACTAAAGAGGGGAGGATATGTCAGAACAATTGGAAATTTGCTACTAGAAAATTAGAGTTCATGCCCTCCTAGGTCATGGCAGACCCACATGATAGATACTGATAATACTCCACTCATTAAAATATAACCTCAGTTAATAAACATACTAATGAACAAAATTACAATTAGAAAAATCATTCTTCCCTTCAATCAATAGCAAATCTCCTACATCTTTGAGTTGTAGGTCTTTTACTATTGTAAATTTTACCTTGAGATTTTTTATTTTTCTTATAGACAATCCATACTGTTGCTTAATCTACTTTTACAACTCAAGAAAGTTATTACCCCCAAAAAGTATTTGACAAAAGACAGAAAGATATCTGTTAGTCACTGACTTCTAATTGAAATGGTAGATTTGGGATGTTTAATTTGGTTTTCTAAATAAATAAATATTGATTGGATAAATTTTTATCAGTTTTGTATAATCATATTAGATCTTTTAAAGGCTAGTTTAAGTATGAAGAAATATCATTATGAATTACTGTCAGTTTTTCTGTCATGAGAATGTGGGTTTGCATTGACTGTGGTCTATTAGGAGTTTAAAAATGTGAAAATCTTTGTGGAATAGAAAGAAAAACAGCACAATGACTAAGACTTGGGACATTACTTTTCTGGGATGATTGAATGTATTTTTCAAACTTACCATTGTACAAGTAAAATTCCCCAAATCATGAAAACATGTCTCTCATTCAATATAGAATAAGTAGATAATAAAGATGTATTTGGCCCAGTAATGAACAGCTCCAAGCAATGTCAGGCTAGTTCAGAGAGAATTTACGAGGCTGGGTATGTGCTCAGGTGTATTCGGGCATCCAAGGAAAAATGTGGCAATAATGTAGCTAGGTAAGTGCATGCATGTTTAATGTCCAGTGGTGATTTTGGGGGGCATATTTTCTGGTAAGAAGACGCCATTTGCATCTTTATTGGTTCAAAACCTATAAATTAACATGTAACTATATAGAATCTGGCTTTAGTCAGTAATAAATAATAAAACATTTATATATTCATCTAGAATTAAGCCATATTAATACCGATCTGTTAAAAAAAGTGCCTCAGTGTCACATTCCTAAGATGCAGCTATGCCTCTGTCCCCTTGATTTTTTTCTACTTTTCCACTTTCTTTTTAGTAGCGGTAGGAGCACTTTGAAGACAGACTATGTGTTTATCTTTCCAGCCAATCTCCTTAGAGAATTAGATACCAATGATCTATAGACTTAAAATGCTCTCTGCAAAAACTACATTTTCTCTTAAAAATCACCTTTTTACAAATACTTGCTGAGTTTTATATCATTTGCTTTGTGTATGCTAATTCAATATTTTGTGATATTTTAAAGTCATATGTTATTTTCAATCCAATCAAAAAAAGAGGAGAATGAAGTTAATAAAGTCTTCTCCAAAGAAGTACAAATGGACAATAAACACATACAAAAATGTTCAGCTTCTTTAGCTATCAGGGAAATACAAATCAAAACAACTCTGAGATTCTGTCTTACCCCAGTCAGAATGGTTATCATCAAAAACACAAAACAACAAATGTTGGTGAGGATGTTGAGAGAAAAAAAACATTTCTACATTTTTGGTGCAATGTAAGCTAATACAACCAGTGTGTAAATTGGTATGGAGATTCCTCAGAAAACTAAAAATAGAAATTCCATGTGATCCAGCTATGGCTTTCCTGAGTATATACCTTAAAGAATTAGTCATCATACTAAAGTGATGCATACATACCTATACTTACAGCAACACAGCTTCACTCACCATACTACATGCACACCCTGGATGCCTGTAGAAAGGGGAGTGGTCAGAACCTGTGGTATTTATACATAATGGATTTTTTCAGTCATAAGGAGAATGATTTGCTCCATTTGTTAGAAAATGGTGAGATCTTAAAACCATAAAGTCAAGGGAAAGAACTCAGATACAGATGGTTAAATATCACATAGTATCTCTCATAGAAACCCAAAATTAAATAAATTAGGGAAAAAATTAAAAGAGAGATGATATAAAAAAAGAAGGCAGACTTTTTGGTGAATAGGAAAGCGGGAGGTGTGGAAAGAGTTAAAGCAGAAAAAATGATCAAGAAACTATATATATATATATATATATATATATATGTGTGTGTGTGTGTGTGTGTGTATATATGATATACACACATATATATATTTCTCAGTATACCATATATACACTATAATATTTATTCCAGTTCTCCAAAACAAATGCAATTATTGTGTGTCATAAACATATATAATAAAGTTAATAAAAATAGAATATATTTTGAATATACATGTGTAAATATATTTTCTAAGTGTGACATTTAAAAGTGAACTGTTGAGTGGTATATCTAAACTAATATTGCAGGAATCTTTTTAAAAATTAATTTAATCTTTATTGGTACATTATGAATACACATCATCATTGCATTCAACATTGAGGGTTTGTACCAGAATATGACATGACTAGATTCTCATTTTTCCCCTTTTCCTCCCACCCTGCTGCCCTCTAAATACATAATCCTTATTTCCTTTTTTCTTTCTTATTACCACATTCACTTTCCCCTCATTATTTACCCCTACACTCTCTTAAATATTTTTTATTTCACAATATCAACTATACATACTACAACTCATTTACAACTTCATTTTCTCATACCAGAGAAAAGATACAATATTTACACGTCTGTGACCTGTTTATTTTGCTTATGAGGACATCCTCAAGGTACATATGTTTGAGTGTGAATGACTCAATCTTATCATTTTTAATGGCGGAGTAATACTCCATTCCATTAAAGAACCACATGTAGGAATCTTTTATAAGAATTCATAGCCATGTGCTCTGTCTGTATTAGTTTGATGCCTTTGTGTCCTGGTAATGTCCTTGCATTCTGAGTTACACTGAGCTTTTTTCCCGAGGGATGTTGCTTGTGGACTTGTGGAATCTATGAGACGATAGTAGCCGGTGTGTTGATTTCTCCCCTCTGTGCTTTCAGGCCCCTTTGTTTGAAGAAAGCCCATCTCCCTTCAGTTCTGAGCACTGAAGTAATTCTTGTCAGTCCCTTCTCACCCATCCTCAGAGCTTTCTTTTATACAAGATTGTGTAGGCCTCTTAATGTTCCAAGAATAGAGTAGTTTATGCAGACAA
>PVIR01022699.1:0-27847 GCA_004026965.1 Petromus typicus
CGAGTGGCTCCTGGTCAAAGTGGATTCTCCAAGGGCCAAAACAACAAAGATGACACAATAACTGTTTTGTTTGGGGAATTAAAAACTTTTGAATTTGAAAATTCGAAGACAATAATTAACGGGTTAATAATATTAGAAACTATATTTGTGGACCAGGGATTTAGCTCACGTGGCACTGCACCTACCTTGCAAGCACAGGGCCTGAGTTCGATCCCCAGTACTGCAAAAAAGCAATAAACAAAAAACTTCATTTGGGGGCCGGGGAGTTAGCTCAGTGGTTCCGGCGCCTGTCTTGCAAGTGCAAGGGCCCGGGTTCGATTCCCCGGTAACCACATACCGTACTGGGCGTGGAGATTCACGCCCAGTAGCAACCAGTACCACACACCACAGTGCCGGGCGTGGTGGCTCACACCTGTAATCCCAGCACTCGGGAGGCAGAGGCAGGAGGATTGCTGTGAGGTGAGTTGGAGGCTGAGCTCAGGGTCAGCCTGAACCACAAAGCAAGAACCTGTTTCAAAAAAAAAAAAAAAGAAAAGAAATGGCGATGATGAAGGAGTAGAAAGGCCTTGAGACGAGAGAGATGACTGTCAGGAGAAAAGTCTCTGGGTCCAGAGGGCCGCAGGGTCCTGGCACCAAGGCACAGTCCCAGGCTGAGCCCGAGAAGTGGCTGGACCGTTGAGGAGAGACTGTGTGAGCATCTGCGGAACCCAAGTAAGGGTCAGAGTGGGATGACAGGCCGGTCCTCACAAATCCCAGAGCCAGGCTGGTGCGTCCAGAACCTCAGGAACCTGCAACTGGAAGCCCTGAGAGGTCACCAAACGCCGCCGCCCCTCTGCGGCCCACCAGCCTCAATCTGTTCAAGATTCCAGAAGAGCTGACCCCAGGCAGAGGAGAGACTCGGTCCCATGGCGGGACTCTGGGGGGCACTGTGTTCTTAGACCTTTTTCCTTCCTTATGTTAGGGTGGACTGGGTTCCCCTTTCGAGGTCAGTCAGCAGAGAGCTGACCAAGAAGTATTTACTTCACAGGCAGTGAACGGCATAGCCACTGTCCTCCTCATCATGGGACCCAGTTCCTCACTAAGCTCTCAGGTACTTCCTTACTACGCGAAGAGAGGACTAGCCTGGCACAGTGGCACATGCCTGTGATCCCAGCACTAGGGAGGCTGAGGCAGCAGGATCACTGCTGAGTTTGAGGCCAGCCTCAGACAAACAAACAAGAACAACAACAAAACAACAAAGGCAGACCATAGTGTCCCCCTTGGTCACAACTCACGATGTCCCCGTGCTACAGCACTCAGTAGATGGCACCAAAACAGAAGGGCAGATCGTATCCCTGCCCCAATTCTTCCCCTTCCTGAATCCTCTACTCTGCCACTTGACCCAGTAGTTACTCTCTGATGTGGACCTGGGCTGTGTAACTTGCTTTGGCAAAGGTATGTGGGTCACATGTACCAGTTCTGAGCCTAAGCTCCACGTTTCTGCCCTGGTTATCCATGGACCCCACTGCAGGAGGGAAATGTCTGCACGAGCCTGCCCCAGGCTTCCGGCCTGATGCAGAGCCCTGGTGGCCGAGCTTGTGACCCTGAGGTGCTGGGTGGCTGGTTGGGCAGCAGTGTCTCCGCCTGCACTGGTGATGTGCTGCGCCCCTAGATCCTGCCTGCTCCTCAGGAAGACAAATCACCTTCAGGGGCCCCCATCTCCCCTCCACTTGCTGTGATCCCTCTAAATCGGACAGGTGGCTGCTTAGTTCTTGTGGGAACCCTAAACTTCAACACCCTGGACCAGAGTCAGCCACTGAAGGCGACTGTGACCCTGCAGCCCTCAGCAGGTGGCTTTGATAGCTTGGCACCCAGGCTAGGAAGGAATAGCAAAGAGTAGGATGTTAAAAAGCACAGAAAACCCAGCACTCACTGGAGTCCTTTCCATCCACTTTATAGTTAATGCTGTTTTACTAAGAGCTGATTTTGTTCTGGAGTCCAGGATGTGGGAGGCTGTATCTTTCTTTTTTTAGCTCCAAGGGCCTTTCACATTTGTAGCTTCACCTTGAATGACTCAAATGACTAGAGAAGGCCACAATCCCCTTGTCTTCTCTATCACCCTTCCAAGTTCATACTTGGCTTCTGAGCCTCAGGAAAGGGAGGCCGAGATGAAAGCACAAAGAGAAACAGCAGGGGGGTTAGCATTTAAAGTTCAAGGTTTTGGCCAAGTGCTGGTTTGGAAGAAAATTTGCTAGCCCTGTCACCTGCCTACCAGAGGGAAAAATCTTTCTCTGCCCTGGAGAGAAGAAGGGGCCGAGGGACCCAGAGAGAGGGATGCTAATGAGGTCCTGAGTCCCAGGGAGGGTGGAGTGGCAGCACATGGGTGCCTGGTCTTTCCAGGAAGGGCAGGGAAAGCCACGAAGGTCCGGGCACCCCTCACGCAGCTCGGAACACGGCCATGGCCGGAGACCCCGCGGCTGCCTGAGCACCCTGTGGCTCCAGAGTAACATGGGGGAGAAGCTGAATCTTCCCAGGTCCTTGAAAACCTGAGCAACAGACCTGATGGCTCAGTTCTCTTGACCTTCACGCAGGACATTTCAGAGCAAAGCGGATGGTCCACAGGACAGAGGTCCTGACAAGGACAGAAGTGCGTGTCTACGCACTGCCGGCCCCACCCTGGATAGCCCCCTGGGTGCAGCAGTCCCTCAGGGCAGGTGTAGAGGACCCTGAAGTGACATTTAACAAGACACATTGCTCCCAGCTTAGCTGGAACCTCCAACATCTCGGCCAAGGGAAAACAGTACCAGCAGCCCTTTCCCCTGAGCTTTGCTTCCGCAGCTCAGTTACCTGCCATCAACAGTGGTCTGCAAATATTAAACGAGAAGCTTCAGAGGTAACAGCTTGTAAGTTTTAACCGCATGCTGTCCTGAATAGCATGATGGAAGCCTACCACACTGCCCTGTCTCGTCTGAGACACAACTGTGCCTTTGTGCAGTGCCCCTACCCCCTGTGCACTAGCTCCTGCAGCAGCTTGGAGGCTGTTTTATCAAACTGACTCAGTGCCATGTATGCAGTGGCCTAACACTACATCTCAATGCCTACTCTCCCCTTTGTTTTTTTTGTTTTTTTTTTTGAGACAGGGTCTCACTTCTTTGTAGTTCAGGCTGGCCCTGAGCTCAGCCTCAAACTCACATCACAATCCTCCTGCCTCTGCCTCCTGAGTGCTGGGATTACAGGCGTGAGCCACCACGCCCGGCACTGTGGTATGTGGTACTGGTTGCTGCTGGGTGTGGGTCTCCACACCCAGTATTGTATGTGGTTACCTGGATCCAACCCGGGCCCTTGCGCTTGCAAGACAGGCGCCGGAACCACTGAGCTAACTCCCCGGCCCTCCCCTTCACTGTCTTCATCACCGTGTCACCTCACATCCTCACACGGGTGATTATGCTGGAGAGCATATTCACATAATTTTATTATGCATATTGCAATTATTTATTTTGTTGCTAGTTAATAATCTCTTAATTATATCTCTTGATTACTTGCCTTGTTTATAAACTTTATCAAGGGTATGTATGTGTAGGAAAAAATACAGTAACTACCTAGTCTGCTACCTGTGGTTTCAGCTGTCATGGGAGGATGGGAAAGAGGATGAGTAAGATCCCCATCGGGCTGAAGTTACATGGAAGTGGGGAGGAAAGGCCTGTGAAGTCACACAATGAAGGCTCATGGTCAGCTTTCTGTTGATCTAACCAGTAGCTGAGACATTCAGCTTAAGAAGACACGAGTTTACTTTAGTTCCCAGACTTAAAGTCAGAGGCCATGCCTGATCGGTCGGCCTCTTGATCAGCCCGCATGAGGCCGCACTTCACTGAGGACGGCGAGTGGCTGGGCAAAGCCACTCAACTCGGCAGGAATCAGGAGAGGAGGCGGCGCTGGGCCCCACCCCGCCTGCCTGTTTCCACCTCCCAGTGGAACACCCGGCTGGGGACCAGCCTTAACCACAAGGGCCTTTGCAATCATTTAAAATCCAAGCTTTAGGCAGATGTGGTAGCCCACACCTGTAATCCCAGCACTCAGAAGGCAGAGGCAGGAGGATTGCTGTGAGTTCGAGCTAGTCTGGGCTACACAGTGAGTTCAGGGCCTGCCCGAACTTGAAAGCGAGACCTTATCTCAAAAAAATTGAGGAAAAAAAAAAAAAAAGATGCAAGCTAGAAAAGTCAGTAGTAGTTGGTGTACTCTAAGGATTATTTCCTCTATAATTTTTATTTTCCAATCTGGAATTTTGTATAATTAGAAAAAAGTTAAGTTGTTCAAATAAGCCAATAAAAATCTTTAGTACCACTTGGGCTGGTTGTATATATAATGTGGAATAAGAAGCCTTTGCTGTCACTTTGAGCTCTCCGTGAGAAAGGTGGGTAACCAAGCTGCTTGTGCCAAGAGCTCCCAGCAGGGGGCAGCAGGGCACTGTGAGTGCCTGGTCCTGTCCCCATATTCCTCCTAGAATAGGGGTGGCAAACCTATGGCACACTCGCACAGCCATCTCTGTATCACTGAAAGCTCTAGAAGGTTCGCCATCACTGCCCTAGCCCTGGATGCATCTTCCCAGACTTCAGCCTCTGCCGAGATGGGGGGGCAGCCCACCCCTGTGTGGGGAGAGCAAAGCTGCGGCATGTCACTGGTTTATGTTAACGTGGAGTTGCTTTTGTAAACTCTAACCTGAGCATTCAGATTTCATTCCAGTGTTGACAGTCTGCAGTAAATAAGTGGGTTTAGGGTACAGTTTGGCTCTCGTCTCTGAAAGGCTCGCCAACACTTTTAGTGTGTATTTAAGGCCCAGACTGTCCCTGTTTACTGGCAGAAGGAAGCAAGGGAATCACTTTGAGGCTGAGGACAACTCTGGGGTGAAGGGACAGGAGCCCCAAGTGGCACCAAGAGTAAAAGGGACCGTAGAGGATGAGCAGGTGGTGCGAGGCTGGCAGTCTGGCCAGCAGTGAGCCAGTCCTTCGAGCTAGACTGTCCCGAGCTGACACTCAGCCAAGCCACTTCCCCCGGGAGAACCTACTTCCTCTGCAAAAGGGCACGGGGTCAGACGACTGCTGGGATCTTCTCTGCCTCCGGGGACACTGGGCTCTGCAGGAAACGACAGCGGGAGGGAGTTGCGTTGTGGTGTGGGCGGACAGTCCAATGGAGAAGGCACAGGGAGGGAACTATAATTGTTACTGACGCTAACCTGTAGGAAGCGACTGTCTCCCTTGTGGGGTCCTCAGTCTCAGCACGGCGGAGCGTGGGGGAGGCCGGAGGGTGGTTCTCCGCTTTCCCGCCCAGAATTCTCTCACAGCCTGAGCGGCAGGGTGCAGAGGGGCCTGCTCAGTGTCCCTGGAGCCAGCGACTGCTCCAGCACCTCCAGGAGCCGGGCTGGATGCACCCTGGTCTGAGTATTAGACCATCCCTGAGAGCGGCGTGGCCATATCAGTCCCCCAGGGCTCCACGGGACCACTCTGAACAGAACACACACGCCAGAGAATCAGGCAACACAAGCTCATTTGGTTTCAGTCTTTACTTTCAATCCCCGACAGTCTCTCCTCTTCGTTACAGAAGCGCTGACAAACACGGACAGGCGAGGAAAACCAACATTTGCACCCTGCGTGCCTTTAACAGGCACCGAACAATCCCGTCACCACCACCACAGGGGAGGCAAGAACAGCGGGCACGGTCCTCAGTAACCAGAGCTACGCCATAAATGCATCATCTCTTTATTTCATATAAAAATGATCAACACAAAAAGAGCCAGGCCGCACACTGGTTTTCCAGTTCTCCATCCTCAGGTCGCCGCCTTGGGCTGGTGTGTCAGGAGCCGGCAGGAAGTCCGCACGCGCTGGGGCCCCTGCCCTTCCTGGCTTGGCAGGCGGGCGGCCGTGTGCCTGTGGCCCTCTGTGTGGCAGTGGACTCCTTGCCCGCTCGCCCCCCAGGGACCTGTGCCCAGGCCAGGAGCTGTCCTGGGCGTTCCAGGCCAGCCTGTCCTCAGTCCCCTCCAGTCTCCAGGAGGAGGAGCTGTCAGTCCACGGTGCCGTTGTAGGACTTGTTGAAGGTAAAGTCCACGGTGTGTGTGGAGATGGGCTTTCTGTAGAGGGGGTTCGAGGCCTGCGGGCACAGAAGGGCAAGGAACACGGGTTAGTGCGCATCCATGACAGACTCAGACCTGGACGCTCCTCCTTGGTCGGTGGGGCACCCGGGTGGGGCGGAGGGGGACACCCGGCCCCAGGCTGCCCTGCCTGACTGCTGTGTCCCCAGGAGAAGCCCCTTTCTTCCTGGAGCTTTCACCCTTCAAGGAAGGAAGGAAGGGGTGGGTGTGAAGGTCTCGATCCTGACACACACTGACTTGGGCTTCAGCAGGTCCTGCACCTGGACAGTCCTTCCTGACCTGCCACGCGTCTGGGGAGACCACGGACTCACTTATCACCAACCCTGCGACAGACCAGGACTGGAGCAGCCTCCCTGTGGGCGCCTCTCTCGCTGCCCGCGCGGTTCTGGGCAATCCCGGCAGCGTGTGCCTTCTCTTCTTCCGTTTTTATTTCACGGTGGGGATCAGGCCTCTGCACGCCAGGCAAGCGCTCCACCACAGGCCCGCGCCCCGCCCTGAGTGCTTCTAATGCCATCAGCCTTCTCATTAACGCTGCCTCTAGGCTCATCCGCTCCGGGGCCCTGCCGGGGGCTTACCATCTCGTAGCGGGCTCTGGAGCGCTCGCTCTGGAACTTGGCGAACTCTCTGCGGTCATGGACGGTGACCAGCAGCTTCCAGATGCCCAGGAGCACGATCCCGATCAGGAGGGTGCCGCCGACCACCGCCAGCAGGATGGTCATGGCACTGGGGGCAGCTCCACATTCTGGAGGGAACCAGCAGGGACGGTGAGCCTCGACACCAGCACTCCACAGCCCATGGCCCTGGCCTAGACGTGTCTGAGAGGAAGGTCGCCTCTCCAGAAGCCTCCTCTCTGCTCTCCCGAATCCCATGTTGCCCCTGTGAGGTGGGTTTGGGGCCAGGGCCAGGGTCCCACACTTGGGAGAGGTTCCCGAGGGGCGGGGCCACTCCTAGGTCACACGCCTGGGGACGGCAGTCTGCAGTGACAGCTGCCTCTCCCTGGCTCTGCCAGTCACAGCTTTCAGGAGGTAGCACGAGCTACCTCCGCAAGGGCTGGGCTGGGCTGGGCTGGCCACGGTGCTGAGCCCGAGTGTGGAGTACCTCGGAGGAAACGTGCTCATTTCCAAAGAACTGCAAAGACAGCCTGGGAGCAAAGCCTCCCTCGTATGGGTGGGGGGCGTTCTCGGCAGGGCTCACTGCCCCTGCCTTCGGCCCTCAGCAGGCTCCCTGTGTGGTTCAGCCCTGTCTTCCGTGGCCCCACTGCCAGGGCTCTGTCCCCGCAGGGCCCCAGCTGTGCCACCAACTAGCTTCTTTCTAAGCCCCTGGAGTGGGGCTGTGATGGCGGCTTCCATCCCATCCTTCACAAGACGAGGTCACCGCAGGTGACCCCTCAGCAGGGAATGGCGTCAGAAACCAGAAGCGGCTCGGGCCACGTGGCTGGCCCGTCTCCCGCGCACCTGGCTCCCTGAGGACCGTCAGGTTGGACTTCCCGCTGGGCAGCTCGGCGTAGGTGAACATCATGACACAGTCCTTGGCCGTCTTGTAGAAACACAGCACGGCGTCCTGCTCCTCAGCGCCTGGACGAGGAGGGCAGGAAGCTGTGAGCGCGCCAGTCCCTGGGGAGCCTGGCATGGCAAAGAGTGAAGGGGCAGGGAGCCCCGGAGGGCGAGGGCATTCCGATGGACCCGGGGCTGAGCCGACTGCGCCGGGGGCACATGGATCACATCGAGGACACCAACCCCAGAGGGGACGTGAAGTGAAAGAAGTCTTTAGTGGAGGGGCAGGGGCTGGATGGAAATTAGAAGGACAGAGAGAAGGCTTCCCTGCCCCCACCCCTGGGGCTGGAGCAAGTCCGCATGGGGGCACAGCCCCGCACACGCCCTTCCCTGAGCTGTAACGTCAGAGAGCGCCCGGGGTGAGGGGGGCAGGCGGTGAGAGGCTGTCCCCGCAGCGCTGCCTCCGCACACCCCAGCCCTGTCCGGACGCTGCCCGGGCTCAGCTGGGCACGGAGAACACAGCGAGAAGCCCTTTCCTCAGCAGCTGCTTCAACCCGTGACCGGCCAGGTCCTGCCTGCACCCCTGCTTCCCCAGAGAGGAAGGGAACTAGCAGAGGAGGAAGAGGGCTGCGATGAGGAAGGAAAGAGGCAGCCACAGGAGAATCACAAAGGGCTCGAGCGGAGACAGGACACGCCCCTCATCTGGCTGCTGCCCGTTGCCCCTACCGGTCAGTGCCAACACGCAAGTGCGGCAATCAGATGTCAAGGCCTGGGAGAGAGGAGGCGTGTACCCTAAAAACTCTAAAGAGAGCAGGGCAGCAGGTGGCAGGGACACGGCTCCTGGGGCAGAGGAAGGCAGTGTTTTCCTCGTGTGACGGCCTGTGCATGGTTAGGGAAAGCGGCCCAGCCCTGCAGGCAGAACTCGGCACAGGCCAGGCCCTTGGAGCAAGGGGGCAGGGCAGTGTGTGTGGTGCAGGCACTGCGTGTAGCAGGTTTCACCAGGCACCTGGGCCAAGAACGCGTGACTTAACATCGGTGGAGCCACAACTCCAGCGGTCTGTCCGTGGCAGGAAGTGGAGAAAAGGTCAAGGAGGCCGGCCGCCGGTGAGACAGCCGGGCGCGGCCAGCGGTCTGTGGAGCGAGCACCGGCCAGCGAGAGGCGCCCAAGGCGCGCGCCACCTGCCGGGGCAGTTTTTCTCCTTCTCCACTTCGACCATTTCAAACACGCAGTAGTTTTAGTAAAGTCACAATGTTACTGTATAAGCACTGCTATTCATTCCAGAACATTCCCATCACCACAAAAAGAAACCCACAGGCCAGCCAGCGCTCAGGCTGCGCCTCCCCTCCTCAGCGCCCAGCCAGCTCCTCTCCGTCCCAAGGCTCCTGCCCACCTTGGACTCTGCAGAAAACAGCACTGGCTCTTCCCTCCTGCTCGGCTCCTGTCACCGAGCGGAAGGTCTTACACCGTCAGTGTCCGTCTTTCACTTTTTTTTTTTTTTAAAGGTTTTTTGAGACAGGGTCTCGCTTTGTGGTTCAGGCTGGCCCTGAGCTCAGCCTCCAATTCACATCACAGCAATCCTCCTGCCTCTGCCTCCCGAGTGCTGGGATTACAGGCGTGAGCCACCACGCCCGGCACTGTGCTATGTGGTACTGGTTGCTGCTGGGGTGAGTCTGCACGCCCAGTATTGTATGTGGTTACCGGGGATCGAACCCGGGCCCTTGAGCTTGCGAGACAGGCGCCGGAACCACTGAGCTAACTCCCCGGCCCGCCATGTTTCACTTTTATAAGATGTCATCCCACGGGTATCACACACTTGGTTTAAAATCACCAGCTGAGTGAACACCCATGAAGACACAGCCCAGCCTCCCGGGCATGCACATGCCGGGCAGTGGAACTGCTGGACTGTGGGCAGATAAGTCTATGCCTAACTTTCGGGGAGCTGCTAAATCTGCACCACTTTACGCTTCTGCCAGTGTGTACGGGCTCCGGGCCAGGGTCACCTGGGGGGGCCGCAGATGTGTGAAGGAAGCCGAGACTATGCCTCCTACCTCAGACCAAGGCCACCCTCCCGTCCAAGGAGAAGGAAATACCCTGATCACAGGGCGAGGCTGCCCGGGGCTGCCGGCCACTCACCAATGGAATCCACCCAGGTGATCACCTCGTCCTTGCACAGGTGGTGGCAGGTCTGGTTGTCGGGCTTGCTGGCGTGGAGCAGCAAGCATTCAACACACTCTCTGGGAAACAAACACAACCGTCAGCGCTGTGCGACGTCCACACTTGAAAGTGAGCTCCCAACATGGACCCTGGAGGCTTAACTGGTCCATCTTGAGACCCTCGACCTCTGCTACTGCGCACAGGCAGCACTGGGGAACCCGAGGGATACTCGTGTTCATTTATGTGGCTGACCATACCGTACAGAGCCCAAGCCCAGGAGCCAGCTGAGGGGACAGAAAGGAGACCAGGGTCGTGAGGATGCAGGAGGTGGAAGAAGGCTTGGGCTGCGGACTGCAGAGCTAGCGGGAGGCACTGGAGGTCCTGCACACAGAGGCCAGGAGAGCTAAGCTCAGCAGAAGCTGCGGCGGGCCAAGTGCACCCTGGGACTCAACGGGGCTCGGTGGGGCTACGTTCCGGCCCAAGAGCCACATGTATGGGAGAGACCACTGTGCTCCTAGGGCTGCACCTGGCCCTGGAGAGGCTGACCTCAGCTGCACGGGGACGGGAGCCCCACCCACCGGAGCCCTACTAGTCCAGCGGGGCTCCGTGTCCTCTCGGGAGGGCTGAACAGGGGAGTGAATGTACAGCATGTGGACTTCATCCTCTCCTGGTTTTTAATTTCAGGGTATCAGGAGGCCAGTTACTGAAGCACTGCTGGTGCAGGAGCTGCAGCCTACTGAAATGGAGGCAGGTCAGCGTGGGTGATTTCACTCCTGACTTCACAGGGGCAATGTGAGGCCCGTGAGGTTGAAGCCAGAGCCGGGCTGCGGCCAGCTGTCCAGCCTCCCAGGCGGCTCCTACTCTGCTTCAGGATACCAAGAAGGGATAGGCAGATCACACATGGATAGGGGGAATCCTGATCTACTCGGGAATTCAACTGCACCAAACAATGCAACTGTACCGAAACCCCACTCTCCTGGGCTGACTTCACAGAGACACTGCGAGTAGGAAACGGGCTGGCAGGGCCTGTGTTTCCTCTGACAGTCGGACCCACGGGCAGGCAGGAAGGGTTGGCTGGGCCAGCAGGGGGCTCTGGCAGCACCCTGGATCAACACACGCACCCAGGACGGCTGCCTCCGGGCAGCCTCTGAGCCACAGGACACTGCCCTGCCACAGGGAAACTCCACTTCCGGGAAGCACCCTAATACCCACCGGGACACACGAGTCCAGTGCGCATGCTCCTAGCTGACTGACACTGGTAATACATTGCAGCTGTGTCTGAACATAAGTCTGGCCTTTTGAAAAAACAAGTCTCAGCGAATTCGCCCAGAGCCTGCTAATCGAAGTCAGCTGGGCCAGAGCTCAAGCTCCTCCAAAGGGAAGGGGGCGTGGGTTGTTCTGGTTGCCCTGAGACCCCAGTGAGGAAAGGAGATTCAAAACCTCTCAGCAAAGCACCAAGTAGGAAAACGGGCTGCTACAGATCACCACCAAAGGACTTTGTTAAAAACTGTTTTCCCATGAGGCTGTACAAGAGACGGGCCGTGCGGCCCAGCGGCGAGTACGAAGGAACAGGGTACCCCCTGCGCCTCTCCTGCCCTCCTGCTCCTCTGGCAGTTTGTCATGAGAGTAAATTATCGAGTCTGTGTCTTCTAGGAAACAAACGCTCTACACACATTTAAAGTGAGAGCTGTTTTCCTCAGAGGCCTTGTAGCTGACCCGAAGCTGATCCTACAAGGAGGCCTTGCTGCTCCTTCAGACACAGAGAGGCCCCGACTCCGTCCCCTGTGTGTCGCCAAGCTAGGTCTCTATGTGTCCCCAGGCCCGTGCCCCTGGGACGGGCAGCAGTCCTCTCCAGGGTTCTGCTGGAGGAACAGGGCGCAACTCCCTGGCCAGTGTGCTAGCAAGGCCAGCATGGGCTCACCTGCTCTGTACCCAGGGCCCCAGCCTCTTCCATGACCCGCAGGCTGCAGGTTCCTTGAGCAATCTGCCCTCTCCCTTATTCTTCCCACTCACTGCAATAGACAAGATAGTGGCGGCCCTGGCCATCTTGACTCTCTCTCGACACCAGCTTTCCACTGCCCCCGCCTGGATGGTCTGGGGCCAATCCAACCCAAGGTTCTGCCACCAGGATGCTTCCGAGAGTGAGCTGACCACAGCCGCTGTGGGCTCAGAGAGCACGAACTCATTTCATTATCAGCAGGGGCCAGACTCTGTCTTCGAGGGAAATCCGCCAAAGGAAACACGCAGTGTCTTTCCCAGCCAGAAAAGCGGTCTGCGCTACGACTGGTTTCCGATGGTCTGTGGCCCTGGCTCCCTCTCGCCCGCCTCTGCGCAGATGGTGACACAGCTGGTCCACTGGCAGATTCGAGAGTGAACGTCACTACTGTTCTCCAGGCAGCAGCGCAGCCGGGCTTCCGTGACTGGCCTCTCTCTCCCTGGTAGTGCACAGGCAAAGCACAGGGAGGCTGGCACTCCTGTGAGAACCAGAGCGGGCTAGCAGCCACCGCCGGCCTAGCCAGACAATCTCGGCATTCAGTGGCTGCGCAGGGCCGGCGCTCCATTATCAGCATAAATGGAGCAGAAAATCCCACAGCCACGGCGCTCGTCTGCAGCCAGCCTTATCTGGGTCGGCGCCTTTCTATCCCATTTACCGACGTTCTGTGGAAAGCAGCAGTCCCCGTACCGGGGTTCTACCCAGCACTGTCTGGGAGGTGCTGAGAAGGATCGAATTCGTTGGAAAAAGGTGCACAACACTGCATTCCCTTGGAAAACACACAATAGCGCACTCAAGGCTGGGAGAAGGCACTGTGTTTGGTACCAACAACAGTTTAATTTCACTTAACTCAGTACTCCTGTAGCTTTGACCATTTAGGAACAGAAGAGCGGTCTTGTCTTGTGTTCCCTTTTTTTTTTTCTTACAAAATCCCCATGGAGCCAGAACTCAAAGCTGCTATTTTACAGCACTGGTAGCAGCAGTCAGGCCGAGAGGGTGGGAGGCCAGGTGGTGGGGGCGTGAGTGCGGCTGGGGGGAGGGGCTGTTACCTCTTGGTGCTGCAAGCATCCGGGCAGGTCGGGCATTTCTCACACATCTCCCCGAAGGCTCCAGGCTCTGTGCACTGGCACTGTCCACAGGTGCAGTGCCCACGGTCGCTGCAGATCCGCCCGTCCTTGGCCCGACACGTACTGACGTCTGTCGAGCAGTTACAGTTGTCCCCGATGTAACCTGTGTGGCACTTGCATTCTCCACAGTGACACTCTCCATGGCCTACGAGGAAGAAACACGTGCATCAGGGCCTGCTGGGCCTCGTGAGTGAACCCGGACTACCCCGCAGGGACGGAGGCTCGGACTCCGCTCTTAGCCTGACAAGGAGTCGTGGGTGGGGCCTGGCAGCGTCTGGGCTGCTGCTCCAAGTTGGTCTAGAGTGTGGCCACCTGGTGCCATAGGACCAGGACCAACGAAAGCTTCCCGACTGATTGTTACACCCACACTGGTCCCCAAATATGTCCACGGCTAACCTCTAAAACCTGCGCAAGGCAAAAGTCTGCAGATGGGATAAAGGTAAGGATTCTGAGACTTAGAGGCTCCCAAAGTTCCTACAAGGGGAAAAGAGGGAGGTCTGAGTACAGAAGAAAGTGGCTGAGGAAGGCAGGTGCTAGAAGCTTTGCTGCTGGCTTCAAAATGGAGGACTAGGTGTGGTGGCTCACACCTGTAATCCCAGCACTTGGGAGGCTCAGGCAGGAGGATTACTGTGAGTGAGTTCAAGGCCAGCCTGGCCTACACAGTAAGTTCAACACCACTCTGCACTATATAGCAAAAACTTATCTCAAAAAAAAAAAAAAATAGGGGAGAAAGCCATGAGCCAAGGAACACCAGCAATGCAGCCTAGCAACCCTAGGAGGCAGGAAGCAAAGGAGCGCACTCTCCCTGAGCTTAGCAGGGAGTGTGGCCTGCAGACACTTTGACTTAGGCCCAGGGAAAATGAATTCAGACTTCTGATCACCACGGGAAGAAGTAAATCCGCTGCTTTCTGTCACGGAATGTCCCTCAACTTGGTACAGTACAACCCGGAACTAGCACAGCCATCCTCCCTCGGCCCCAGTGCGATGCTGGCCTTTGCCTGGGCCTTGTGACCCTGCAGTCCTGAAGGAGAAGTCAGGGACCAGACACCAGGGCAGCGGGCCCGCAGTGCGCCTCACACTGTCAGACACCGCCACACTCTGACTGCGATTCCTTCTTACGTTCACCCTGAGGTGGGGTTCGGATTTCTATGAATGATGAAACTAAGACACAACCACCCATTGGCTTGTTGAGGCCGCCCAGACTCGAATCCCGGGAGTCTAGCTCCAGAGACCGTGTCTGATTTCCACACTCCACCGCCACTGGAAGGGCCCTGGCCCTCCCCGGGGACCAAGCGTGGGCCAGTCTTCAACACCACGAGGAATGGAACACAGGGCTACTGACAGCTCCTAAACTAAACAAACCCCTTTGGTGCTACGCCCGCAGATGCCTGCCTCCCTGGTGCCATGTCGCTAAGGCTGCTACCATCGATAAAACCAAGTACGTACTGAGCAGCTGCCGTCAGTCAGCTGGCAGGAGACTGCAGAGCCGACGGGCACTTGAGGGGGCAGGGCCCACGCGCGGCCCACGCCTCGGCCACTGCTGAGACTGGCTGGCAGCCCTCCACGTGGCCCACAGTGCAGCAGACGACCTGCTTCCCTGGCTCCATGTGACCTGCGGGGGGCCGGTGGCCGTCTGGAGCAGCATGGCTGAGCCTCCCATGTGGAAGCCTCCTACCTGCCCAGGTGGCCCCAGGCCCCGGTACATTTCCCAGGCAGCACTGAGGCAGATGGCAAGGACCGAGACAGGACCACTGCAGGGGCACACACAGGCTGCGCAGGCGCTGGAGGGGGCGTGGTACCAGAGGACAGCACAGAGCCCCGGCTGCAAGGGTGGCACATGGGGGGCTGGGGACAGGCAGGTGGTGGCACGGTCTGGGCCTGAGGACCGTCTTGGCCTCTCCACCAGAGTGGAACCCCACAGGAAGTCTTCACAGGAGCAATGAATCCAGGAAGCACAACTCCAGCCCCCCGACCTCAGGCCGCCGTAGTCCAGCCTGCTTTAAATTAAAGCAGCTCACGTCGGGCCATTTCCCCTCAACGTTTTATTATAGAAGTTTCCAGGCCTGTGGCGAAACCTAAAGGATCACGCAGTGCGTTCCCCCTCAGGCACTGCGAGGATTCTGCCCGCACTCTGCCAGGAGTAGAAGCTCTGGGCAGCCCAATCCTACCGGAATGTTTAATATACTTTCCAGAGTGAGTTTCAGATGTGGTGCTGCTCGGAAGGAAGCTTTTCACCTCGCTTGGCTAGGGGCTCTCACACACATCCCCCACACAGCGGAAGTCGAAGTAAAAGGTGAGTTCAGTGGCATTTTTATTATTCTGGCCATGAGGGGGTTGAAACCCAGAGCCTCGAATACTCCACACAAGCTCCAGGACACCGGGGAGCCTCCTACCTGCCTAGACCACATCCCAGGTCTGCAGTGCTGTGCGGTATTCTGCAGTATTCTGGTAGCAATATAAAAGTGTCCAAATACAATGTAACACAATATTTCAAAGCATCAAGGATCTGGAGAGGAAGCAGCAGGGCTTTCCACAGATACAGGGGAAGGTGCGAGTGAAGCGGGGCAGGGAGGGAGTTGCGACCCCGTGACCAGCCACCAGTACGAACCGGGCTGTTCCCCACAGAGACGGCAGTCTGCCTGTGACACTGCTTTCCACTGTCCCACAAGCCCCAGGGCTCTGAGACCCAGGCCAAGGTCAACAGAGGTCATTCCTGCGCTGAATGCAGCACAGCTGAGGGTTCAGAGGACAGGAAGCAGGTGTCGAGGTCAGGGAGCTGGAGGCTCGCCAGGCATTACAAGATTCTCCCAGAAGTGGAACCCAACAAGCTTCCTGCAGTGACGACGACGCGGTAGGAACCGGCATGTGTAGAGGGGCTGTGGTGGGGACAGAGCAGCAACAGCCGGCCCCGTGGAGGCCGAGAGAAGTGTGCCTGAGGGGCTGCGCGATGATGCCAAGTCTCGTCCCTTAGGTTTTCTGGCGCACAGTGTTTCTGACTCCAAAGCCAGTCACACTTGGGATGAAGTCCAAGGTCCACACAGGTGAAACTGCAGCAGCTGAATTCCTAACGACCCGCCTGACAGTCCAGCTGGGTTAGTACTAGCAGCTTCGGGGTGCTTAGCATGCGTGAGGCCAGCAAAGAAAACGAACAACACACACACACACATATTACACATACTACAGCAAAGATGGGGCTCGTACTGTTATGTCTTCTTCCTCTCACGCTCAAGGCAGACGGTGCCACCCAACACAGTTCTCTTGCAGGGAGCTGCGGCTTGGCCTTAGGTGCCCTCCTCGGGCTCACATGGCACTGCAGATGCTCCCAGCTGGGGGAACCTGGCAGCAACTCACCCTCCTGGTCTAAAGCTTCCAAGCCCCTCCCGCACTGTGGAAAACTGGACCAGCCTGGCGCTCTTCTGCCGACCGGTAATGCCCCTGGGGCAGACGCAGAAGGGTTTCCCTGGCACAGACAGGAAGACCGGAGCACAGCACAAAGCCCGTGCACGCCGCAGGCGCTACACATGTAAGTTATTACTACCGCTACCTCTGTTCAAGTGACTGACGGCTAAATGGACAGGAAGCTTAAATGTGCCTGTGTACATAGAACTTCAGCTCCACAGAATTCAACAACCACTTCCATCAGCAAAACAGTGCTTGTGTGGGCCCAGGCCAGACCTCTCTGCCTCCTCTGAGACAGAGGGCTCGCTCTTCTGACGGAGACAGGGCTGCATGTGGGGCCGGCCTGGAAGCCGGAGGAGCCGGTGGGGAAGCCCAGTATCTGGCTACTCAGGGTCAGGAAGGGCCGATCCAGGCAGCTGGCACCTTGACACACTGGTGAGGGTGAGGACAGAGCCCAGCAGCTAGGAGCGCTGCACCTGGCCACAGTGACAGCAATGCAGGCTGCTCCAGGACTGTGCAGATGGGACACAGAGGCATCCTGCTGATGCAAGATTCTGGAGAAAGTTCTGGGGAAATAGAGGCACGAAGGGATGACAAACACCGAACAGAGGGCAGCAGTGGAGAGGCACAGCTAGGGGTGAGGGCCCAAGGGAGGAGCGCAGGGCACGGCTAGCCTGTGAAATCTGAGAGGTGATCTAGCTAACACACCCTGTCACCATCTGTTGTGCAGCCTTAGGCAACAGCCTAAACCTCTCTGATGATCATCCTCCCCTTCCTGAGACAAGATGGTAGTTCAGGCTGATCCTGAACTCTGGGCGATCCTCCTGCCTCAGCCTCCTGAGTGCTGGGATGACAAATACTCAGTCCCCCTTTTACAAGGAGGATGATGCTTTCTTGGAGGCCACATCAATGGAATTATCAGTGCTGTTACAAGTAAAGCTTTTCCTATGGTCTCAGGCCCACAGGGCACCCGGGAAATGAGAGCTAAAATGGCTATAAATGTGATAGGACAGATAATGTGACACAACAGGGTCCTCAGGGACCTGCACCGGTGCACTCAGGGCGGAGGAGAGGGTGTGAGCATCTCTGAGGGCGTCAGGACACAGGTACCAGGCCAGCGACAGGCACGGAAGAGGACTCACAGTGGACTGGCACCATCTTGGGGGTGGGGGGCAAAGGGCTGGTGGCACCTAAGCTACCAGGGGGCACTGGCGGATGTCGGAGGAACCCCAGTCTGTCCTGTGCTCTCAGGGAGCACCATTTCCTAGACAAGCAGGCAGTGGACACTCCTGTGAAGGCCGAGGAGGAGGGTCACACCACGTGGCCGCAGGAGCAGAGGCAGGATGCCAGGAAGCCTGTGAGTGGGCTTCGCCAGCACAGAGGTTGGCGGGCCCGGGCTGCCAGGCGGTGTAAGACCCTGGCTCTGGCTCTCCACACAGGCTGACCAAGTACCTTCCTCATGGCGGCCGTGTGAGTTAAGACAACCTGATCGAAGCCTTGGGAGTGCACGGAGCTAAGCGCTCAGTGCAAGCTGTCATCCGGTCCTGTGTGAGCCCGCAGGGCTGCTTCCCTTTCTCCTCACAGGGCCGTGTCCCTGTCCGCCACACCTGCTGCCTGTCTCACACTGGCAAGTGAGCCCTTGCTCATTCCCTACCATCCTCTGCCTCTCCCTAGGGGGCCTGAGCCTCTCCCTCCTCAGAACAGGCAGCAGTGTAAACAGGAAGTGGTCAGAGAAATAGAAAGGCTGTGTGGTGGAGGCCCTGACCCATCTGGGGTGACTCCCCACCAGCCCAAGTCAGATCTCACACATACCCAGACATCGCTGGGGAACTCTTCCACACAGGAGCAGGAAACCAAGGCGATGTACTGTGTGCCCCAGGTCACCACGTCTATGTGGCCTCCCGGGCCCTGCGATGTCCTGAGCCAAATCCAGGGTCCTGTCCCTGCACCGTGGAAAGGAAGGCTGGTAGGCCGCAGCTGCACAGGCTCTCAGGCCAGGCTGCGCAGCGCCCTCCACAGCATGGTGGCCAGACGTGGGCTGAACTGTGACCACACATCCCTGAGCTTCCCAGGGGACGGCTTCCGGCCGGCTTTGAGCAGGAAGGGAAAATCCCTCCTGAGCGGTGCTATTTTCGGTTCTCTGTTGACGAGCTGGCCGAAGTTACGTAACAGACACTTGCGTCCTCCTGGGTCTCTGGCTGGACCGACTGCCTGGCGTTCTCACGGGTGGGGGACGTTTCCCGGTCCACTTTGCATGGGACTGTGCCTGTCGCATCTGCTCACCTTCCTCTCCATGCATTGGCCTTGGTCTTGGGAAAAGCAATGGACAGGGGTTTCTGCAAAGCACAGCGTTCTTCTAGTGCCCCCACAAGGCCCCCTGCTGCAGTGAAATCAACTTCTGGAAGCGGGGCAAACCCTCTTTCAGCTTTAGGCTTCTCTTCAGGACTTCCCTGAACTTGTGAACACAGCGTTATGTTGGCACAGGCCAGTGACCAACAGGAGAACTTGCCAGCCGTAAGTGGTTCCTCCCTAGCTGTAAACTGCCGCCAGGCTGTTCAGTGAGACCCTGGTCCTCTCCTCACTCTGCTCCGGAGCACTGGGGCCGCTCAGCCGGGGGAGCATTCTGTGTGGGACTGCCGTGCAGTCTCACCTGCCCATCTACGGGCTCTGGGCAGCAGGCCAGTCCTCACTGCGAGGGGCAGGCGGAGCGGTGCCTCGTCAGTGAATGGGACCGGAGAATCCTGCGGAAATGTGCCACGGAGAAGTGGAGGGTTCGTGTGCGTGGCCACTGCTTTGAGGACTGAGCCCACCTTCTGTCCAACCCACCTGACCCCTGGGGGCTCAGGAGCAAGTGGGAAGAGCTGTGGGTGTAAGGACACTGGGAGTCGCTGGAGAAGGATCCTGCCCAGAATACCTGGAGCTGTGATAAAAGCGGGAAGAGAAACTTTCAAGGAGGAAGAGAGGCCAGTGTAAACAGGCTCAGAAGCCAAATGAGACGGGGCCGAGGGTCTTACTGCTTAAAGTCCTGGGAGCTGGGAAGATCTATTTTGACAGTCACGGGGCTGAGTCCAGACCGGTCTGGGTTAAGGGCTAAGTGGGAACAACAAGCAACCTCGAGTGTAGGCCGCCATTTTGACAGTCACGACTATGAGCAGCGGGCAGCTGCCATGGCTGTGATGGCTGTTCCCTTCTGTACATCCCCCCCCTTCCCTTCACCTTCTCTTTTGTTTTTTTTTTTTTTTGAGACAGGGTCTCGCTTTGTGGTTCAGGCTGGCCCTGAGCTCAGCCTCCAACTCACATCACAATCCTCCTGCCTCTGCCTCCCGAGTGCTGGGATGACAGGCGTGAGCCACCACGCCCGGCACTGTGGTGTGTGGTGCTGGTTGCTGCTGGGGTGGGTCTCCACACCCAGTATGGTATGTGGTTACCGGGATCAACCCGGGTCCTTGCGCTTGCAAAACAGGCTCCGGAACCACTGAGCTAACTCCCCGGCCCCGCCTTCTCTTAGTAAACACCGCAGCATGCTCCCCAACTAAGTGAGGAGGCAAGGTGCAGACGTGACCACCTATCCCACTGAGAGCCTGTGTACTCCACCTCAACAAAACCAAACAATGCACCACACTCTGGCGCTGAAGCCTGGCAGAGAGTCAGGCAGGCAGAAGTGGTGGCGGTGGAAGCCTGGGAACAAGCCTGGGGCCAAGACACCAAGCACCCATGCGGAGTGTTAGGATAGCAGTGCTGATTCCTGCGGAACTGAAATGGCATTCCTGAGATACTTCAGATTCTTTACAAACCTCCAAGAAGCCTAAGGACTGCAGAGTCACAGAGGAAAGGAGGATTAAGGAGTCTCTTCCCTCTGCGGGGTGCTTGCTTCCGGTCACCAGGATCAGTCCTGGCACACTGTTCTGATTCTCAACATGAGGCTCCACGCTCTGTGGAGATGCAAACAGCGAGGCTTTCTTGGTCTCGCAGCCGCAAGCGGCAGTCAGGGAGCTGGTTCTGGCAGTTAGCTGGATAGCTACCCAAACAGCAAGGCCGGACATGGCCTTTCACAGCCTGGATCTCAATTTGCATTCGGAATCTGAGTGGTAAGAGCATGCTGCTTCTGGCCATGTTTCTCCAAACCTCAGCATCACTTCCTGAGATGACGGCGCTGGCGAGAACGCGAAGGCTCCATCCGCTCTTGGAGGGTACCCTGACCTCCCGGCCCCGCCCAGCACCCCAGCCCTCTAACTGCTACCGCAGTCTGCGAGGGAGGCTGGAGAGGACTTGGTCCCTGCTCACATCGGCTCTCTGGGTCACACGGAGACTCGGCAGGGGTGGAAGATGGAACAGACAGGCTCCCTGAAGAACGCGCTTCTCAGGGGAGTCCGAAAACTGCGGAGTGAAATGAACCGTCATCCTCGTCGAAGCTCAAGGGCGCTGATTCAGGAAGGAAAACAGAAGGCAGTGGCCAAAGGAAACACAGCGCCCCAGTCAAGGCTTGGGGTTTGGCTTAACCTGCCCAACCTGACAGCTGGCCACATCTGGAGGTGACCTCACCGCCCTCTCTGTACCGCAGCAGCACGGCAGGGCTGCTGCTATTCTTGAGCTGCAGATCTCATGCCTCGGCTGGTGGACAGATGCCCGATCCCACCCCGGGCTGGCCCCTGAGACCATGCAGCAGTCGGTGGGCAGCACCCTCGAGACTGTCCCACGTGAAGACCACTCTGAGGCTGGGCTGCAGGGGCCTGACTGAGCCAGGAGATGGCAGGAGCAGCTGTGCCCAGGGGCGGGAGGGAGACGAGGCCAAGGGTTCAGGCTGATATGCCAGCCTGCCAAGTCACAGCCTGCTCAGGGGGCAGGACCAGTAACAACTCGCCCACGTCCTCACGGGGCAAAACAACGAGCTCACAGTGGCCAAAGCAGTTTGGATAGTGTTCCACAGTGTGAGCAGACTACCACAAGTTCACTTAAGGGAAGTGGGCTCTGCATAGTCAGGAACCAGCCATGCCCGCTGCATATACCCAGAGCATGCCGCGTCCTCAACCTCCACAGCCAGGAAACTGCAGGTACCCGAGCCAGGGCCTTTTGGCCTGCACAGGGCTCTCGGCCCAGTCTGCTGCATCTGGCACATCCTATGTAACTCAGAGAAACCTGCTTAAGGAAAACAGACAAAATGTTTCCAAAAATTTAATGGAGAGAAAGATCAATGAGGTAAAATTTGGGAAATGTGGCCCAACGGCTAGGCTGGTGACTGAGGGCAGAATGGGTGACTCAGAGGCTTGGGATGGTGTCAGGAAACCTACGTACAGATGGGCTGTTGATTTGCCAGATGCAGTAAGAGGTTCTCCTGCACCAAACCTACAATCAGGAGTCATAGGAGTAGGTCAGGCATGGGTGCTTAGGGCTGCCCGAGCCCAGGCACTCAAGGCAACCCTGCAAGTGCTTATCTGGAGGCGGGACAGGAAACTCACAAGGAACTTTACTCCAGGAGCTGGCCTCAGCTTCCCCAACATAAGCAGCTAAAACAGGAAGCACAGAGTTGGCCCACTGTGTGGTAATCAGCACTACTCGGAAAGGTATCTGATGCCACGATAATCCCGTCTAGTGCTTGTTCACAGTGAGTGCAACAAATTAGCCTGTTTCCAGGGAGACGAGCTCAAAACAGTAACAAGTGCACTAGAATAGTTCTGCTGGCATTCATGCAACACCTGCCTCCTGCCACAGGCCAGCTTAGTGACATCAAGTAACACACCTACCTGAAGGCAGAGCTCGCTTGATGACCTACGGATGGAGGTGGTGGACACAGTCCAAGGCCAACAGTAGGTGAGAATTCTCAGCAGGCTGGCTCGGACCGGGAAGTGTACGATCTGGCAGAGCCCGAGAGCTGGTGCTCCAGGGGCGGGGACCCTCACCCCAAGGACAGCAGCCCTGCTGCACACCCACCCCGACAGAGGCACTGGGCAGCTTGTGAAGCATCCAACAGCAAGACCACATTGAAAGTGCTGGTTCAACTGCTGAGACACGAGCCCTAAGCCAAAAGGAGCAGTAAGAGTAACTGTTTCAGCTACCAGAGGTCTCTCGGTTTTACATCTAAGAGCGGACAATGTTCTCACACGCCGCCCTGCACTATCGCGAGAGGATAATGTTCTCACACGCCGTCCTGCACTATCGGAGAGGATAATGTCCTCACACGCCGCCCTGCACTATCGCGAGAGGACAATGTTCTCACACGCCGCCCTGCACTATGGAGCAGCGCGGGACCCTGCGCAGCGAGGAGCCGTCTCCAGCGTTCCCCTGGTCCTCCTGGGCTTTCCTTCGCCTTTTCATTTTACTGCACCCCTCGAAAGCCAACCCTTACCACCAACTCTCCTGTCTACGTGGTTTCCTTTCTAAGTAGACAGAAGAGGACAGAAAGGAAGGATCTTTGCTCAGACTGTTCCTTTTTCAGAATCACTTTTTCAGAATCCCGAAGCTCCTGGAAGCAGGAACTAAGCAGCGAGCAAAGTCCGACACCCAAGTGAAGCCTGAGCGCTAGCTGTTTCCCAAAAGCTCTTGTCCCTTGGCTGGATGGTGAAGGCTGGTGTGGAAGGTGAGTCGTAGGCTCGTTCCTCATCCCAGGAAGTTTCCAAGAAGTGATGGAAAATTCCAAGGACAACAAAAATTTCCAGGTTCACTCTGCCGTGAGCCCTGGCACACGGCATGACCCCTGGCACTCGGGGTAACACTCAGTGAATTCCTGTTGAATGAGATGAATCCAATAACCTGCCTGAAGCAAAATATGTAGCCCAGGGCTGGCCTCAAATTCAAAGCAATCCTCCTGCCTCTGCCTCCCGAGTGCTCGGATTACAGGATTACAGGCGTGAGCCTCCACACCCTGTTAATTTGTGTGTGGGGGAGGGAGGTACTGAGGATCAATCTTGGGGCCTTGTACTTCTAAGGTAGATGTGACACCAGTTGCTACCAGTTGAGCTAAATCCCTGGCACCCCGCTGCCTTTCTTGGAGCAAATGACCTGTCTTTGAAGGCTTTCCTCGAGGCCTTACTTAATCCCTGTGAGTGGAGAAGTACTGGGAAATGTACCTGGACAATGTTGCCACGGAAGGTTTTCCATCTAGCGAGCCTTCCAGAACGCGGCTTTGTCTCAAGAGCACCTTTAACTGCACCTGTGCTGGATGCCGCCCCTGCTAGCAGCAAGGTGGTCACTACTGTCAGACTTCCATTTTTACATGCTTGGGAGGGAACTACAGCAGTCTCTCGACCTGTGCACGTAACAGAGATCATCCGTCATCTATCTACCTACCCATCTAGATACAGATAGATGCAGATACAAATTTACTTAGAGACATTTTTTGAGATCTCACAGTCCTGAGACCAAAGGGTTTTGATCAAAATTCTCTATCCTGTATCATTTACAATTCCTCATTATATGAACTGAACATTAGTAAACATTTCAATGTGCGCCAGTAGGCATTTCATACGTGCTGAAAACCTCTGGGCAGAGGCTGACCCACACAGTCCACTCCCAAAAGAGGGGCTCCACTCCCAAAAGAGGGGCTCCACTCCCAAAAGCACCATGGTTTCAGCCCAGAAACCAATGGAGAGCAACAATATTTTTATGACACTAAAAACAGCCGAACAGACCACGTCCTACTTCTCTCCAAAGTGTTACCACTTTACCAGACTGGAAAGAACAGAACCCATCGCGCTGGCCCCACGAAGCCCCTCTTACATACCCGGAAACAGCCATGAACAGAATTATCCCCCCCCCATCATGGAGCTTCCGGAAACTGGCAGGAGACCTGAGGGCCCCGAACACACACACATTTTCACTGTGACCATGTGTCCCTGAGGGAGTAACGGAGTTGCTCAGCTGCTTCCAGGCCTGGCTGACTTGCTCCTCTACTATGTTTGAGGTGGAAAATCTGTGATCTCTCGCATTTTCCCCAGGTCTGGATTTTAGTAAAGAACAGAACTAAGCTCCTCATAGCGGGAAAGAAGAGAAACAGAAGCTGTGTCTGAGGTGTCCTTTGTCTCAGCCACTTCTTCCAAGTGTGCCTTGCAGCCCTGGTCTGGAGACACCACAACCACACGATCCTCTTCCAGACCCCAGACGGGCGGCGGAAGGGGTGAGGACTGTGAGGAGCGCGCGAGCAGAGATCAGCCCTGTCAGCGTCTTCAGCAGTGGCGCAGTGTTGGAAACAGGCTTCCCCCTCTCAAAAACCCCAAACCGCAGAGTGATCCAGGGGCTGAAAACTGACACACACAGCCCCAGAGTGGGAGCCCCATGCTGAGCCCGGGCACCGGCTTGCGGCTGGCACTCCTCCGCCATACTCACAGCTGTCGCCAGGAGTAGCAAGGGTCTGAGGGACAAGGAAGTATAGGGCACTGAGCAGACTGCCAGGGGCTCTCCAGGGACGTGTGCAGCCCAGCCCTGCCTCAGCCTTGAGTTAACAAACAACAGTGACCTCGTTCTAGAAACCGTCTTTTGTAGGGATTCGCACAGCTTCACATTTTAGCTGCTTGTGGCCTATCAAGTGAAGGGATGGCACCACATAACGGGACCCTGCGGATTCGATGGAGTCAGGGAGCCGGTGATGGGGAGATGTTCCTGTGCAGCCCACAGAACCACAAGAGTTTAGAAGATGGAGGCAGAGCCTTGGAGGAAAATGTGACAACAGAAGCAAAGGTTACACTCAGGAAGATTCCAAGGGTGCCCTCTGACTGGCTCACTACGCAGAGGAAGAAATCCAAACGTAGAGCAGAGACAGCATCCAGGGGTCCAGGGGCGGGGAAAGAGGCCAGGAAACAGGGCCTCTCCTAACCTTCTATAAGGCATGAACCCTGCTGAAACTCAATTTTAGCCAAAGAGAGAGAGATCCATCCAGTGTGGCCTTCTGATCCGGAGAACCAGAACAGAATTCACTGGGATTATTTTAAGCCCCTACAGTTGTGGTGACTTGTTGGAGGGGCAGCCACCAGCAGATGCAGGGAGCTCTGTGCTCTGTGCGGATGCCAGTGGGGGCGACTGAGCACTAGGTCCTGCATTACCTGGGACGGCAGTGGGGCGACCCGTCCAACGGGGCCTGACCACAGGCAGTACCTTCTGTTTTCCTACACAGGTCCCCGCTCCTGTGCCCGCGGTGGATGAGGCTTGTCCGTGGTCTTTGCCCCAGACAACTGTGGTTGTGATGAAAATTTCTGCCACCACCGAGGAAAGGGAAGGCTCGGGAGTCCCCACAGTGCCCATGCCTGGGGCTGGCTCAGAACAAAAGCCTGGTGCAGACACCCACCTGAGCAGAGGACACCCTTGTTCCGGGCGCAGGAGAAGTTGTCACACTCGCAGAAAGGCCCGTAGATCTTCCCAAACTCGCTCTCGAAGCAGGAACACTGGCTGCAGCTGCACTCGCCGCGCCCACTGCACAGTGGCTTGCCCTCTGCCTCCCGGCACAGGTTCTGGTACACGCTCTGGTTCTCGCCCTCCTGGCACTCGCACCTGGTGCCCAGGTGGCTGGGGTTGCACTCGCACAGGCCGCAGACGTAGGTCCCGTTCCCGCTGCACCTGGCGCTGTCGGGCTCCAGCCCCGCGCTGCAGCCGCACGTGCAGTTGTAGGTGACTACCACACGCAGGCTGTCGCGGAACCCCACGGGCCGCAGGGTGAACGTGTGCTCGGTGTGTCTGCTGGGGCAGCTCCAGGCCTCCACCGACACGTCAAAGGACGCCTGGGCAGAAGGAGAGAGGGGACGTCGTGGTCCTGGTGAGCAGGGCTTCCTGGCTGACCCAGGGCACAAGACCCGATTTCTTGCACACAGTAGAAGTCTGGAGCACATGAGGAAGAGACCTCAGGGCAGCAAGGGCCGCCCCTCCCCCCAGCTCCCAAAACAGACAGCTCGGGGTGCTGGCACTGAACGGGCACTCAGTTCTGTCATCTGGGGTCTCTTCCCACCCTCAGGACTCGGGGCTGTGGGGCTTCAAGAAAGGCACAAGCAACCGCTCAGTGTACCCGGTTCGTGTGGTCCTCTTTCTTTTTGCTTCTCCCTTGCCCTCCTGCCACCTCCAAGCAGGACACCTTTCCCTTCACCATTCCAGAAGCCATTCATCAGCAGACTTCCTGGGCACTGTGCTGGGTGTGGGGCTAGACAGAGGGATAGGGTGGCACTCTCGGTATGAGGTGCCCAGGTGGCAAGCACCCACCTGCCTTGTGGGGACGAGGCTCCTTCGGCTGTAGAAGGGATGGGCGGACACTCCTAAGATCTATTGGCAGACACCTCTGAACCCCACCCCAGCCCGGGCCTCAACCCCGCCTCTGTTCCCATAGCCACATCTTGCCCAATCAGCCCTCGCCCTGAGGAAACAAGGCGAGACACTATCTGATGAAACGCGTCTAACATGTGGACAGACTTCATGCAAAACACGGAAGTGTTCCTAACTTTGGGGCTTCTCATGGGGCGCCTCAGAAATTGGCAGCAAGCTGGGCCACGGGGAAAGGGCCTGTGTGCGGATCCAATCACCCAGAGCCTCGGAGCAGGCGCACCAGATGGCTGCATGTGCCACAAAAAACGACACTGGGAAGCGCTCTCCAGGGGGCTCTCCACAGCCCCCACAGACAGACCCAGCCACTCCACCAACTGGCTCAGCACGTCAGTGCTTGGACGTCTTCATTCTCCAAGTTCCACAGCTCGTTTGAAGCTCATTATGAGCCAGGAGGCCGTTACAAATTACTGCCCTTCATTTCTATGATTTGAGTAGGAAAAAAAAGCTGATCTTTAAAAAGCCACGGACAGCTTGCTTTTCTAGGCATTCAATTAACATTATTATTTATTTATTTATTCATTTTTTGGAGACAGGGTCTTGCTTTGTAGTTCAGGCTGGCCCTGAGCTCAGTCTCAAACTCACAGCACAGCAATCCTCCTGCCTCTGCCTCCCCAGTGCTGGGATTACAGGCGTGAGCCACCACGCCCGGCACTGTGGTATGTCGTACTGGTTGCTGCTGGGCGTGAGTCTCCACGCCCAGTATTGTATGTGGTTACTGGGGACTGAACCCGGGTCTTTGCGCCGGAACCATTGAGCTAAATCCCCAGCCCCAATTAACATTATTTTTGAGAACATTAACAACCCAGGGTCCCAGAGGGCTTGACCACAGCAGGGCTGAGATGCCTCACAGGAGGTGTTTCTGGACAGGTGAGCCGAGGACAGGGTCAGACCCTGGGTCAGGCACTTTGGTCTGGCCCTGCCTCACCTCCATTTCTGAGAGACGGAGAAGTGGTGGCCAGGGGCTGCCCCCAATCTTTCTGCCTCGGGCTGGGAATAATCTGGATGTGGGAAGGAGGAATGAGCCTGACTAAGGCCCCCACGGCCATCTGGACTCGGGGGGGCCTGGAGGAGCTGGACTCTTCCCTGCTGTGGCCTGAGAGAGTTACTTGGTTGGAGTTGTTGCTTCCCAGGGCTGCAATTGCTCGATGAAGTGCCTCGGCCCACGAAGTGTTCTGTGGTTCTGGACTCAGCTACAAAAGAATGACTCGCATGAGAGCCACAAGTGCCGAATGACTGAGAGACCAGGGGGGCTGTCCACAGAGC
>PVIR01022700.1:0-27751 GCA_004026965.1 Petromus typicus
GGCCGTGGTGGCTGAGAATCGAGTGACCGCTCATCTTTACTACTGGATGGAAGATTCTTTAAGGTAGAAAGTAGAATTGTTCCTAATGTCACATAGTTTTAGAACTGGGAGGAGCCTTAGAGATTCTTTCCTGTTCTGAAATGGAAGGGGTGAGATGAGCTGGAAAGGTTGAATTTCCCTTCAGTCAATTCACTCTTGGTTTAGAGTTTAAACCTCGTGTTTAGCACACTACATTTATGTTTTGAAAAAGTCAAGAGTATTCGGTAACAGACATTCATCTCTCCTTGCCCCCAAAAGGTTTTTCAAAGGAATGAAGAGATTGTTTTAGCTTTCAAGTAGTTTCTTCTAATGTGAAGGTGATGGACTGTATTTCATTATATACCCAATACCACACTTTATAAAGTGGTGCAGAAGAAATACAAGATATGGTCCCTGCCTACCAAACTTGTATCGGTCATTTTTATAGGCTTATAGAGTAAGAACATTTACTATTTTTAAAACTTACTACATACACTTCACTGTACTAAGTGGATTTCAGAATTTTTTCATAATCCTTCCTGATATTTTATTGAAAATAGAGTACAGTATTAATTACAAGGGCAGTAAGCAGTTTAAAGTTTTTAAGAATTAGGGCCTTACTGAAGTCTTGCTTTTGGGTTAATATCAGAATCTCCAGTTTTGTAATGATGTTAAATAAATTTTATAGATTATTTTAGTACTTTAGGACTTTTTGAGTAGAAACAACTTCTATGACTTCCCAAAAGTGGCAGTCTATTTATTTGCCCAACAATATTTATACAGTAATGTGTATCAGAAATCTACTGTCCCAAGCATTGTAGCACAGGGGTCCAGCAGCAAACAAGACAAAGACCCAGTGTTCACAGGGCTCACTTGCATCAAGTCTTTGATTTCTGTGTGGTGTAGAAAGAGCAAATTGGGTGACTCTATTTTAAACATTTCTGATGAAAATATTTTAGAGCCTGCAGGGATGTAAAATGTTTAAGCTATTTTTTGTTTGGTTCTTTAGGATATATTTTACGCTGACCTGTGGGACTAAGAAATACAGTATCTACTCAAAAATCTTTTCAAATATTGCTAGTTTGCCTTCACTTTTATGCTTGAATGTCACAGATCTAGGTGGTATGCTTATGAATTAGAAATTACATATAGCTAAGTCTTGCCTACAGATTTTATGAGATTTAAGGCCTTGGAGTAGGAATTGATTGACATCCCACTTCCATTGTTTTCTAGTTGTATAAGCTTTCTAGTTGAATCAGTGTCTCTGAGCAGAGTCATCTATGAAATGGGAATAATGAGTAATAGAAGTACTTTGTGACTTGCTACAAGGTTGAAACAACTTAGAAAAAGTTACTGGTGCCCGATGATTGTCTAGAAAATGTGAGTTATTGCAGAGACTTACGACTGTTCTTGCCTTTGTTACCACTGCCGTGGAAATTCTCAACACATAGTCCATATATTCTGTACTGTATGTTTATGTTTTGTATGGATGATTACTTGAAGTGATTGAAGTGAAAGATAACTTGACACATGTTGAACAGTTTAACCTTGGTGTAACTGAGAAACTAATCAGTGATGTACAGCTTAGTTTTCTGAAGTCTGTGGAAACATACTGAAATAGTCTTCATCTACACTGCTACCGTTGTACTCTATGTATTGGAGCAGAGCACTTGGCCTTTGTTTTTTGGTAAGGGCAGGATGGATGTGTGAAATCTTAGATTCCACAAGTTATAGCCAGACATTTTTATTCATAGTATATGTTAAATTTCTGTTTGGTTGTGAGAATCTGGGTCCCACAGTAAATTTATGGCTTAATGGTGTTGATAGGTGTAGGATACTTAATCGAGAGTATTTAGTGTTAGAAAATATACGTGCTTAAAAAAGGGAAAACCTGTGCTAGTACAAGGTAGAGGATTTGTGTGTGTGTGTTGTTTCTTTTGTCGAGACAGGGTCTTGCTTTGTAGCTCAAACTGTCTTTGAACTCACTACGTGTCCCAGGCCAGCCTTGAACTTGTGGCAGTCCTCCAGCTTCTGTCTCCCGAGTGCTGGGATACAGGCATGAGCCACCACACCCAGCTAGAGTTTTCAATAAAAGTACAGGTCAATGAAACCTGTATTGTGTGCAGTTTTGTGGGGAATATGACTGTACTGTGAAGGACATTTCTCCTTCAATATTGGAAGTATGTGTCAAACAGTACCATTGATTGGTGGCTAATGTACTTTATGTAAAGTCAGGTGTTCTTAAAATCAAGTTTGAATAATTGTTTCATAAATGTGAAAATAGGCATTTGTATTGAGCTAAGGACTGACTTTACCTCACTTGTAAGGATATCTATTTTTCATTAAAATAACTTTTAAAACAATGGGGTTTCAGTTTTTTTAAAGTTTATATCAAGCATGACTTTTTTTCTAAAAAATCTTTTTAGTTTTGTATACAGGAAATATGTACGAATTATTTTTTTAAAAAAGTACCTATGCAGTCACACATTAGGGTAGGATAGACCTGGCCGGCATTCCAGAAAGCCCTTCTGAGCTTCCAGTCACTATCTTCTCATCCTGCTGTGAAGTTCACAATAATACTTCTGTAGTAACCACTTAGTAGAATAACTTTTTGCAATGGTGAATTTAGTTTTTCAAAGTTTTGAAGAAAACAAAATGTTGTTTTACAGAATAGATGTATTCCTGGAAAAGAATTTATTTTTTTTACCAGTAGAAGTTTTGAAAGGTGCATTGGTCGGTTTTCTGTCACAATAACAGATGCCTGGATTAAAGAAAAAAGGTTTGTTTTGGATATTTTAGTCCATAGTTGCTTGGCCCATTTTATTTGAGCCTGAGGGGAGGCAGCACCTTGTTGCAGTACGTGGTGGAGCAAGAGCAAAAGGAATCTCCTCATTCTGGAAGCAGGAGAGAACCAGAGGGGCTTAGGATCTCATCCCCCCTCCCTGGACAGGCCTAGGACTTCGTGACTCCCATCAGGCCACACCTCTTAAAGTTACCACTACTTCCCAGTAGTGCCAGTTTGGGGACCAAGACTGTTAAACATTTGGACCTTTGCGGATATTCAAGATTCAAACTGTAGGAGGAGATACATTTGAAAATTCAATGAGATGGAGGCATAATATTATATAAGGATGTGCTGGCCTTGTAGAATGTCTGCTATCTGTTGTGTCCATTGTCTCATCCCCACCCAACCCTGTCCCAGTGCCAAACAAAAATACCTTGTGAGTGGCATTATCGTGTAAAGGATTACATTCATAGTACTTTCTATATGCTATGTAATTCTTTTCGGGGGATCTTTCCAGGTAGATCTTGTCAGGTCTTTTAAACACTTTGTTCAGGAAAGGCATGATAGTCCTTAGGATTTGAACCAGGTGCCATTAATTGACTTTGTGAACTCAGTTCTTTTTCTCTTACTACATTACACGAATTTGTCTCCATCTCCTGCAATCTTTCTTCTCTTCTTATGCCTTCTGGTTTTTGTTCAAGGCAGTTTGCTAGTATTCAGTAAAGTAGAAACTACCATAGTTGAAGTTTTCAGTCTGGACTTTCATAATATGAGTATCTTAAAGTTTTAAAAGTCATTCTTGTTTAAGATTTATTTTTAAAAAGGTGGCCTTTATAGTAGGTATCTTATTTTGAGCCTTTTGCTTTAGCTTTTTGCAGCACTGAGGATCAAATCCAGGGCCTTGGCATGCCAGACAAGAATTCTACCATTGAGTTCTACCCTCAGCTCCCCCCCCCAAAAAAAAAACACCCATGAAATAATTAAAATCGTTTTTGGAGGACCAGGGATTTAGCTCAAGTGGTACCGTGCCTGCCTTGCAAGCAAGTACAAGGGCTCAAATTCGATCCTCAGAACTGTGAAGAAAAAAAAGTTTTGGAATAGTTCATAATGGTAATAACGGCCCTCTCCCCACCAAACTGAGAACCTTGCACTTGGCGAGGCAGGCACGGCACCACTAAGCTAAATCCCTGGCCCAGAAGTGGGGAATTTTGGTTTCTCTCTGAACATATTTTTGTCTCCTGTCTCCAAAGTGAAAAGATTTTTAAATTAAATTAACCTGCATACATCTGTCTTTAGGTTTTTCTTTAGCCAGTAGCAAAATAATCCTCACATCTCTCTTAAAAAATGAAGGTATACTGGTTTAATTTAGACAGAACTGTACCAGCTTTTTGGGTTGCTTATATTTTTTGTTTAGGTGCAGAACCACAACCTAAAAGCTTAAAACCTTTTGGCTAGAGTAGTGTATAACCACAGGATGTATAACTAACATCTGCCAAATAGTATGAATGGTTGAATGAATGAGTAGGTTTCTCACACCTAATTGAGAAACAGGAGCATTGCTGCTCTTGGTGTCTCCAGGAGAGATTTTTGGCACTGGTTTGAATACCATTGGAGAACTCTGGTATTTTCACTGATGTAAGAATAGACAGAAAGAGTAACAGCTGTACACTGAGCCTGCTTCACAAACGCAGGGTCCTGAGTTTGATCCCCAGTACCGGGGGGAGGGGGTGCGGGCGGGGTTAAGTAATGTAGACTGGCTTCATAGGTGGAATTTCCAAAGTACTTTTTTAAGAAGAGGAAATAATGATGTTTTCTGTAGAGATTCTGTGAATGGTGATCAGAAATGAAAATGAAAGGCCATTATGTCTCTTAAGTCTGTGACCTGGAGAAAGAAATTTTACCACTGTTGGTCACTTGGTAATATTTATATTTGTGCAGATGTATAATAGATATTGGGAAATATGAAGAAGTTATTCAAATGGGAAGGAAGGGGAATGGGAGAAAGGAATAAACAAATGTGAGAATGGAAGGAAAATTGGAGCCAGCTTTTGTAATTAGAAAGGGGAGGGGGATGAGGGAGGATAGGATAAAATAAAATTTATTACAATAAATTAGATATGTGTGGACATCAGTACACTACTAAAATTGTGGCTATATTTATATAATTTTGAATTTTACTTTTTTGTGACTGCAGTTAATTTTTATTCCTCTCTTGTTTTTAAAACTTACAGGCCCCTTCACAGATGTAGTCACTACAAATCTTAAGTTGCGAAATCCATCAGATAGAAAAGTGTGTTTTAAAGTGAAGACTACAGCCCCTCGTCGGTACTGCGTGAGGCCCAACAGTGGAATCATTGACCCAGGGTCCACGGTGACTGTTTCAGGTAGTAGATCACATCCTGAATTTACAGTTTTGAATCTTGACATTTTGTAGCCATGTTTAATTTGGTTTATCTAATGGTGTTTCATCTGGAGGGAGGGGTGGGGAGAATACTTTCTGTTCTGGCTTTGCCTTGGAAGGTGCTCTTAGCCACATGCGCACTGTTAAGAGAAAATTTCTCACCCAAATCTTGTGTTTTGGAGATGTGCAGTTAATTTGTAAGTAATTGTTACTTAAAACTTTGCATCTAGTCCTTGTTTTTACTGCACATTTCATTCTTGACAAAATACTATTATTATGATTAGATCTGCTGTGTATTACAACAACTTGAGTAGTTTTTCCTGGGTCCTGACTCTTGCTTATAGAAGTATGCTTCTTTTTCGTTTGTTGGGTCAAAGCACATGAATCTTTATGCCTGACATTCACTGTCTTACACTTCAAAACAAAACAAAATGATACTGGAGATTGAAATAAGATGTATGCCCAGCCTTTTTATATAAATTTGTTTTGAAACTGACTTGCTTCTGTGTTAAGTTGCCCAAGTTGGGATTAAACTTGAGATTTCCCTGCCTGAGCACCTCAGAGTGTTGGGCTTGCAGGTGTGGGACACCATACCCAGGAAAACCTTTAATACTCCCTTATGTATTTACGCTGTAGTTGAAGGTATGCTTGATTCTGACCATGCAAGGCTCACTTAGTCCTGCTGTAAGTCTGTGCTGGTGTCAGATAGCGTCCTCTGAAAGCTCATCCTTTCCTTCCTCAGACATCCCTCAGGTTTCCCAGCAGGGTACTTCTTAGCAGCTGTCTGACACAGCGAAGTAGGAAGCCGGTGTGAGGTCCATGTGGCTTCTAGGGCAGCCTCTCTTCATAGCAGTCCTCCTCAGGGCTCGTTGTGTTGAAATAACACAGGAACACTCACGGATGCCTCCCCTCCAGGGTGCTCTGCTACTGAGCTGTACACCAGTGTTTGAAGGTTTTTTTTTTATCTTGGGGTAGGTTCTGGCAGTTTCCTGAGGCGACCTCAGACTTGTGATTCTCCTTCCTCAATCTCCTGAGTAGCTGGGCTTAGTGGACATACGCTGCCATGCCTGCTCCTGTGGTTCTTTTAATCTGCAGATTTTTGTTTTATGGTGATGAGCCTATATAGCAGTTGCTGAGTGTAAGGTGTTAATGGAATTGCATTATGCTTCATGTGTATCCTGAGGTGTTTAGCGTGTGTATTTTCTACTGCTGTGTAGTTAGCTGGGCCTTTGAAAAATTTTTTTGACAATGAGGAAATTAACAGCTTACTAGTCCAACTATTTAAACACAGGATGACAAAAAGAATTGCGTTTTTAAAAAGTTTTATAACAGGAGATATAAAAATGACAGTTTTATCACGTTTATTCATTACAAGAATCAGCTGTTAGAGATGACTCCTGGCTGAGCAACTCATGAGATAGCACGTAAACAGATGTGCTGTGGAGTGACTGACACTCAGGGCAAACCGTTAGGTGATTAATAGACTTCTCAGACGTACCTTACAGAGAAGATTTTCTTGAGGAGTTGATACTTCTTACATTTGCTTAATTACATTTGTAATTTGGAAATAATTATTAGTAGAGAAATGTTTATATGTATACATACATTTAATAATTGTTACTTTATTCCTTGGCTTTATATTCATAAATTTAGCATAACCTATTACTACATGGAACCCTGGCAAAGCCCCTTAGAGGCTATTGAAATTCTTAAATGCTTAGGAAAAAAAAGGATTTTTGTTTTTAAGACAGAGTTTCACTTTGTAGTTCAGGTTGGCCCTAAATTCACCATGTAGCCGAGCCAGCTTCGAACTCTTGGCAATTCCTCCTGCCTCTGCCTCTCAGGTGCTGGGATTACAGGTGTGAGCCACCGTGCCTGGCACTGTGCTATGTGGTGCTGGGAAATGAACTCTGGACCTTGCGCGTGCCAGGCAAATGCTGGAACTACTGAGCTCAATCCCCAGCCCAGAAAAAAATTCTTAGAATTCTAAATTTTACATATTGAGAGTTGTATGGTTTTCTTTGTTGCTTTTTTCTTAGAATAAAATAGAGATAAATAGGTAAATTCTTCTTGAGTAGTTTATTTAAAAAAAGGTAATTATACTAAAATAATATGACAGTAGGTTAAGTCACTAAATATTTCTTTTGTAAGTACTTGTTTAACTTAAAATTATCACTGAGTCCTAAAATGAAGCATGAGTTCATTTTATAAAATTATTTCAATAAATTATTAGATTTAATCTGCGCTTACAGACAAAGTGAGTGTTGGCAAAGGTGTGAAAATTTTTGCAAATAGTTTAGAGGAGGCAGTCAGATTCATACTTAGTCTGTGAGTACCCATTTGTTAATTTGTGGGTTGTTAAAAGACAGCAGATCAGAAAAGTGAACAATTTAAAAATAATAAAATGCAAAAATGTGTAAATAATGCAGAGTGTAGTCTCTTGAACTCATTTTGGGCTTTAAAAACTTGTGTGTTAGGTAACGGGAATGATAAAAAGCAAATGGCAATACAACATGTCCTTTCTCCTTGTTTAGTAATGTTACAGCCCTTTGATTATGATCCAAATGAAAAGAGCAAACACAAGTTTATGGTACAGACAATTTTTGCTCCACCAAACACTTCGGATATGGAAGCAGTGGTAAGTACACAAGTTGGACAGATTTTATTTTGGGGAATGTAGTTTGAACTGTGAGTTTTGTTTAGCACAACAGAAAAACTCAGTTTTTTAAAATGTAAGAAAAATATCTGTGGGCTGTCAGTGTGATTTTGTCAGACATTGACAGAAGATAAAGGGTGGCCTAAAGGTTCTGTGGCATTAGTGGATGACAAGTGGCAGGGTGGTCACCATAGAGTGCCACGGGTGCCCTCCCGTGTCCCACAGTCATACTCGTGCTTCATTGGTCCCTTCAGGTGAGAACTGTTTGCCATGCTCACACCTCCTGTGTCTCACGTTGGTTTTGTTTGCTTTTAGTGGAAAGAGGCAAAACCCGATGAATTAATGGATTCTAAATTGAGATGTGTATTTGAAATGCCAAATGAAAATGATAAATTGGTAAGTAGAAAATGGAAGTTGCTGAACATTAGATTAGTGGGAGGCAAGTAAAGTTTGAGGGACCGAGAGTGGCTGGATGTGTTTAGTTACAGTAACAACAGTAATAAAAAGCAGACCAGTAAACGTAAGTGAATGGGAGGGGGGTTGTGGTCACTTTTTCTGTCTCCTTTTTTGATTGCAAATTCGAATTTTTTTCTCCTGTGTGTGGTTTGTTGGAGGGAGTAGAAAAAGTTTTTGGGTTCTTTTGTGTATGTGAGTTAATACACACAGTAATTTAGGTAAGTATCATTGGCACAATTGACTGACAGTCTGACCTGATTTTTGCTTTGATTTGGGGCTTATTTGTCCTGTCTGTAAACCTGCAGGTTAAATAACATGGTGTCATTGCACGACATTTTCAGGAAAGCTGAAACAAAAAAGCTCCTGAATGTCATGGTAATTAAGTGTTGACCAAATTAATGAATTTTTAAAATGCTTCTTTTAAGGGATGTGAGTTACTTGCTAAAAATAATGTGGCTTTTTTTTTTTTTTGAGACAGGGTCTCACTTTGTAGTTCAGGCTGGCCCTGAGCTCAGCCTCAAACTCACATCACAGCAATCCTCCTGCCTCTGCCTCCCGAGTGCTGGGATTACAGGCGTGAGCCACCACGCCCGGCACTGTGGTATGTGGTGCTGATTGCTACTGGGCGTGAGTCTCCACGCCCAGTATAGGTATGTGGTTACCGAGGATAAACCCGGGCCCTTGTGCTTGGTGAGACAGGTGCCGGAACCACTGAGCTAAATCCCGGCCCTAATGTGGCATGTTTAATGCTTCTCATTTGGAGTTTACTTTGTTTCATCTTGGTTGCAAGGAAAGTAATAGTGTTCATGGCTTTTCTTATTTGAACAAAACGAGAAATCATAATAATTTATCAGAATTGACTTGTTCTAAAAAACATGTTTGAATATTTTCTTCGTTGCCTAATTTTTATAAATTAACAAACGGCTCTGTATCTGGGCTTCCATTATGCTGCGGATGGAAGGCAGTTTGAGGCTGGGTGTGGTGGCGGATGCTTGTAATCCCACTACTAGGGAGCTAAGGCAGAATAATTGTCACATGTTAAGGCCAACCTGAACTACAAAGTGAGATCCTTTCTCAGGGAAAAATAAAGTTTGAGATTATAACTGGAATCCAGTATTCTAACGCTGTGAAGAGTAGCTCTGTCTGCTTTAGAGGGTGTGATGGAATGTGCAGTTGGCTAGCCACTCCATTCCAGGAAAAAGAGAGGCAGGGTGCTGTGGCCGAGCAGGGATGCCCTTAGGGGGGGATCTGTTTGGGCCTGGATCACATCCAGAGTGCAGCTTCCAGTGTCCCTGCTCTGTGTGCACAAGTCTAGGGCAGTTCAGCAACTTGTGAGTACTCCAGGGAATGTTTTCGTGTGAGTCTTGTACCAGCATCAGAACTGTTTTTTATTTACCAAGGTTTTTGGATTTGTGGTAAACTTAAAATTAAGCTGTAGAAAATTGATGCTGAAGGTCATGATTTTTTAAATAAAAAGTCATTTTGAAAGACCAGGCATTGGATGACACCTAGAAAAGAAAGCAGGAAGAATAAGTACAATAAACTCCTGTTCCTAGTTATTATTTCATGAAACCCTAGGACTTATTGTCTCACATACTGTTTTAAGGCAAGTCATGTGATTTTGTGTGTGACTGTTTCCATATGTCTGTTAAAGGCCTTAAAAGATACAGAATTTTAACATTAATACTGTTGTGCTTTTGAAGTTTTTATTTATTAATATCAAACTATCCAGGCAGCATTCAAACTTGTCTCACAAATGGATTTCATTAAATTTTGATAGATTACCACAGTTTGTTTGAATTGAGGTTGAGATAAAAATAAAATCCAAATGGTGTAGGTGATGCAGAGAAAGAAATCCTCTTTCTTTTTTGTTTGATTTGTTTGGAGATAGAGTCTTGCTGTGACCCCAGGCTGGTTATGAGCGCCAGTGCTCGGAGGGACCCTTCCCCTCAGCCTCCCAGTCATTGGGCCAAGAAGGGTTCATTGCCAAGTGCCCACCTTGTTTCTTACGTCTCGTCTGTTTTTCCCTTGCAGAACTTGAGGCTTGCCTGGCACTTGCTCATATACCAGGCTTCTGCTCATTTCATCCTGGTGGTATCATTTTTCCTCTGTTCTTTCCTGTAATTGGAAGGTGCCTTTAGAGGCTTGGTTAGAGGTTGTTTGTGCTGAGAGTAGAGATGGGGCAAGGCTGCATTGTGGATGTGACAAGTGTGTCTTGATTTATTTGTTGTCTTTTAGAGTGAGTGGTCATGTGTCTAGATGAGTTGGATATTGTGTAGGGTAGTGCCTTCCCCCAGGGCAGTGGTAGCTGTCACAGCTCAGGGCTTGGGGGAAGTGCTGCAACTACCTGTGTAGAGGATGGAGGCCAAGATGCTGCTTCACTTCCCTCGTGTACAGGAATTTGAGACGGAGAAAATGTGACATGGGGTCTGTTAGTTCATTCAAAATTCTGTGTGGTGGTATTCTGTCCTTCTGCTTCACGTACTACGTAGGAGACACAAGTGGGTAACATTTGATTAATGACAGTTTGTACAAGCAGGATAAATAGCTGAGAGTCTCTTCTTAGCTTAAGTTGCTAAGAAATGGATTGATTGATAAGCATCCTGTGGTAACATTGTACCAACCAGCCTATCCTCCCTCCGAATCTCACGCCCCCTGCTTTATTATTGGTGCTCAGATGGGCTGTGGGACATTCTTCAGGTTGGATCTTGAATCCTTTTGTCCCTAGTTTTTGCTAATGTGCAAGATTTTTCAAGGCCTAGATCTGTTTTTGTTTTGTTTTTTTTTTGTGAGATAGAGTTACACTACTTGGTCCAGGCTGACCTTGAACTGTGTAGCCCTCTCTGCCCTCAAATTTGCAGCAGTTTCCTGCCTCGAGTCCTGAGTGCTAAGATGATGGGCATGTGTCACCATGCATGGCTTCAGGCCAGTTCTGGAATCCAGCATTTTTTCAAGAAGCTCGTGTCCATTTGAGTAGGAGATGTTATTTCAGGGTCAGGGTACAGGGGTAAAGATTGACTTAATTTTGTCAGAAGTTCTGTTAAACCTTAGCCAAGATTTGAGTGGAGGGACCTATTTGTTATTTGAAAGTGGTTCTTTTAAAAGGCAACATTCTGAAGATAAAATCATGTCCACTGCACATAGAACTACAGTGGACCCTTGCCTTACAAACTCAGTTTGTTCCCAAGGGCGTTGGTCAGTGAAAGCTCAGGCTCCTCTACACAGATCTCAGTACCTGAGACATTGGTCTAGGACGGTTCAATGAACCCACACAGCAGAGGACGCTGTAATGCTCTTTCTAGAACTCCTTTAAGGTTAAATCTGTATCTGAGACCATCTGGAGGCACAAGCAGTCAGCATTTGGATTGTAACTCAAGACTTTGCTTGTTAGGTAAAACTAAAGTTCTGGTCATAACCCAAGCTGTTCGTATGTCAGGCCAGTCAGATTTGAGGGTCTACTGTATATGGATCTTTTTTTATTGGATCCTTTTACTCTTAAAAAGAATTGCATTTATGTGTAGGAAATGCTTTTGAAAATCTCGGATAATTCAGAGCATGCAGAATCAGTGGCTCTGAGAAGGCTAAGTAGGTACTTCCTGGAACCAGCTGAACAATTCAGTTTGACTCACCAGTGGGAGTTTTGATGGCTATTTCAGTGTTTGGAGTTCACGCTTCAAGTTTTGCATCTAAAATAAGACTTTAGAATTCCAGTATTTCCTTTCAAATTTATATAATTCAGGTATACAAAAACTATAATGTACAAGTTAGAGCCATTCTTAGTATATTAAGAAGAATCGTTAGGATGCAGCTATAAAGTTGGTGTGGTGGCACACATTGAAAAAGGTTGAGGCAAGAGGATCTCTTCAAGTTTGAGGCCAGCCTGTTCTATATAGCCAGATCCTATCTCAAAAAACCAAAAGTAAAATCAAAACAAAAGCAAAAACAAAAATCTCCAACCAGATAGCTGTATCTTCTTTGGCAGTATTTCCCAAAATGTCCTATAATAGATTGGAAGAGTTAAGGAAAAATATTGCAGTGTGTCTTGAAAGAACCATAGTGTATATTTGCAAGCTAAAGGCTGTGACATCTGCAGTTAAAGAAGTATGTTTAAACTAGCATTTTAAAAGTTGGTATAATGTAATTGTTCTGAGGAATCTAATATTCTGAAAAACATACTTTACAAAGTACTATTCTGCTTCAAGGACTGCTGTGAACATGAGGCCAGTCTGCGCTACCTCGTAAATTCAGGCCAGCCTCGGCTACTTAGTGGAGCACCCTGCCTCAACAAAAACTAATGCCCTTCCAGCCCCTCAAAAATAGAAACCGAAACTATTCTGCTTACATTCTTTCTGTGGAGGTGTGATCTGTGGGTGCACCAGGCACGTACTGACGGGAAGACGGGCTTCAGTCAGGTGCTGCTCAGACCAGACTCCGTGCCCTGGAGTGCCCTTCTGACTTACTGTCAGCTGTCAGTTCAGTGTTCTGCCTCACCTTTGTGAAATGAGAATTTCAGAGCACCAGAGTGGAAGTCTTTGTTTACTGTATGTATGATGAAAATACATGGCAAATGTTTAAATTAAAAATTTATTATGGGAAAAGACACAGTGCTCTCAGTCATCCTCAGAAGACTGTGCCTTTCCTTGAGCACACTGATCCCATCATTCTTGCCACTTGCCCAGGCATCCTGGAAGTCCTCTCCTGTGGGTGTTTATGAAATGTGATCAAAGCAGTACATGGTACTGCCGGGTATCATCCACCGGTCACCAGATCTGGCACTGTGCAAGTTGTGGCTGCATCAAAAAGACCACGAAAGGGAAAAGTTTTAAATCAGTTCAGAACATGGAGCAGCCACAACAGCACAACTTAGGATACTTGGCAAAGAGGACTTCTAGAGCTGCCTCAGAAAATGGTAAGGACCGTGGGATAGAGTTGTGTTGTTTGTCTCTAGCCATGCTAGGAATTTAACCCTGAGCCTTTTAGAAGGCAGGCAAATGCTTTACCACTGAACCACACCCCAAGCTTGGTTTATTTCTTAGTATGTTGTAATAAGTATGTCATCAAAATTCAGTTTGTGGGTGACAACTTACGGTTTCATATTTAGCTCTCTGGATGGCACGTGTACAGTAGTTGGTATTTAGCCATGTGCAGTGTTTGGGGTACTGGAAAAGTCATGTTCAATCAGTTAGACTAAATATAGCACACTTGTTTGAGGGGCTTTATTTTGAGATAAACTGTTCTTGGCCTTTACATGGTTTTCAAACAATGGGAAAAATGTTACTTATATTGTCAGTTTCTTTACAGTTTTTAGGACCTTGTCAATTAGTGTATAAATAAAGAAAATGATGAAAGTTTTGTGATCATTTTGTACGATGATAAAAGGAGGCAGCTTTAGAAGTATAATGGTTGGGTCCATGTTTTTAGTTTTATATCTGAAGTTATTTTTTAAATTTGTTGAAATTTATTTGATTCATCCATCATTTCATTGTAGGTTTCTTTTTGGGAAATAGTTTTTTGATTTGGATCATAGGTGGGTGACCAAGGAAATCAAGGAATCTGTTAGAATAAAGGGAAGTGTTGTTAATTTTTCCTGGACAACAGAAGTAAATGAATATTGCCCTCAGGTACGCCTTGAGTGTGGTTGTCTTTGCTTTGAGGAGCAGCAGGCGAGTATGTGTGCCTGTCACTGTCTGCAGTGGACTGTCTTGAGGATAAGGACCAGGAAGACACTGTGTCTACTGGGTGCTAGACAGTGAGTGGCAGGTGATGCTGATCTATTGGCTGCTGTGTAAAATAGACTTCTCAGAGTCATTAGCGCTGTCTAGTTCCTGTCAGCTCTGTATTACAGAATAGTGCCTGATGAGTGATCATGGTGTTCGGATTGAATGAGAAATTTTTGAGGCTTCATCTCTGCACTTGACATTTTGTAGATTTATTGGATGTAAGGCATTTCCGTTTTTACCTTCTATCTCACCTCTGATGACATATTTTTAGAAAGAAATATTAATTTGTTTTAAGGAAAGCTATGGAGGACATAAAGAACATGGATTTCAAGGATATAAAAATTATTATGGTTAAAAATATACATTCTTTTCTGAGATAATACAGAAATATTTTAAAGGCTTTTCCCACCTTTTTGTATATTTTTATCTACACTAAAGGAATTTGAAAAAATAGGATGGGCATTGTGGGGTCCATGGTATGCTAGCTGGAAGGTTCTGTGTGTCTTTGAGCTTGTTTGTTGGCCTGGTGTGTGTGAGAGAGCATATTCCTATGCTTATGTTTGTGTGTGTATTTTTTAATTTAAGAGATCTACAGATCATAACATTTTGAATTTCAAAGAGTAAAAGTTCAAGTTGAGTCCAAGAAAACATGGACACATGCATTTCATAAATGAACATAATGTAGATAGATAGACCACAGACCATAGCTAATTTTATTTATCCATTAGTATTACTTCTTAAGTGTGATACATTCTTATAGAGGAAAGTGTGACTGCTCTAGAGCCTAGTGCTGTCTGTATTAGTCGGTCCCGGTGTCACGCGGGGAGAATCAGTCTGGTGTGAATCTGAGCGTGTCTCCCATCCCTGCCATCTCAGGGTGTAACTCCACCAGGGACAGCCCCGCCCGTCTCCTCGGTGAGCAGCGTCAGCCGCACAGCTGCAGCACCCGCCACTCATCCCAGGACGAGTGAAGCCAGGACACTCAGTTTGTGGGCACAGGAGAAGCAGGTTTGTCACAGGGAGCTGACAGGCTTAGAGGTCCCCCGGGCCACCGCTAAGTAATTGGAGAAACCTGATGGAGAGTAGTGTTGGTGATACATTAGGTAGATGCTTAAAATTACAGTAGAAATTCAGAGGACTTAAAAATCACGTGCACAAAGTGATTCTCTTCCTAGGAAGACGGTAGGAGTGAGCGGGACAAAAGCAAGGGAATGTTGTGAAGTGGTGGGAAGAGATCTGGCAGACCTGCTCTTCAGACAGGATAAATGAGATTGTGCTGTACAGTTGTGATCAGACACACATGTGGCGACTCCCTGTACATGCCATTGCTGACGATATGCAAAGACCCATGCAGGAGAACTTAGACCTAAACCCCTCAGAAAAGGTCTTCGTGTAATTAGTGGTATTTTGTGTGCACACCTGTGGAATATATTAATGCTGCCCCACCAGTAAGATAACAATGATTTTTTAGGAATTGGAATAGATACACTACTTTTTGGTTAGTTACATTATCAGAATACTTGCATACCAATGAGGCTTTAAAAATATGCTTCACATGGCCTTTGTGTGTGATTTGGAGTTACTTCTGGGAATCATGATGGTAGAGAAACAGTAAAGTGGATGCTTAGATTAGAAAAGTTTTGGGGTAGCTTTTTTATATATGTATTGTCTTTTACTTTACAGGATAAAACTTCAGTTCTCACAGCTTACCCCTGTAGGTCTTGCCTTTGGCCTCACTCCTTGATACACAGCAACGTTCCTTCCTCACAGAAGAATGTAGTTCCCTGATAATGTCCTTCACTCCTGTGTTTAGCCCAGAGTGTCCTGGGACATCTGCTCTGCCAGGCATTCCACTGAGTACCCTCTTTTTCTCATTCACTTCAGTAGAATTGTTCAGAATATTGGGATCAGAACTCTGATGGTTGTGGAAAATGAATCAAAGCACAGCACATGGTCTGAATAAAATAGTGGGATACTGCATGTACAGCTTGTGATGTGTTGTCTTCCCTCCATCGAGATGCACACAGCTTTGACCTTTCAGCCCACTTTAAGTTACAGTACTAACTGCAACGTCAGTTGATCTCACCACTCATTTTATTATGAGTCACAGTGTGTTGAGTGCTGGTTCTCAGAAGAGCAGGCTCTGTCCCAGCAGCCGTGCCCTGCAGAACTCCTGGGGGAGGCGTGTCCTCAAGCATAGCTGCTCAGTGCTTCCCGCCAGCTCCCTGAATTGTCCCCACATATGACTTGGCCCTTCTCCATCTTAGTTCCTCGCTAAGTGAAGTTTTATGTGTGTTATACCTTAAGTGTCCATAAGTAAATTAGACTTCTTTGCCTCTGCTATGGATATTCACTGGTTTGTAGGGGCTTAAATGCTGTATATATTCTCTGTAACTCTTAAGGACACACAGTGTATGTGACACACTTTTGAAGCATGCTTAATCTTTATATCTTTGAATTCTAGTCTTAATGTTTGTGCTACACAAAGTGAAGTGTCTTCTTTGTTGTAAAACTAATATAACCTAAGAAAAACTTGAATATAAAAATGCTGTTTCAACCACTAGAAGAAGATATTTATTGATCCTGTATTTAAAATTCCAAAGAATGGGAAGCTACTTTCAGACTTTGAGCGAACATTAATAGTTTAAGTAATTTTAGTAAAGGGTAGATAGACTTTAATGACAATTATATCTTTTAAAATGATAATTAAAACAAATGCATCTAAATCGGTAAAACAAGGCAGTATTATAATATCTGATTTAATAAAATGCATTTGGAAAAATTGGAAGGTAATATACATGATTTCGTTGAGGTAGCAGTTAATAATTTACTCATAATTTTATATTTGTGAAAATTTCAAAACTTGAAAATTGAGTTGTGAAGAGTTCGATGATCCTTTTGCTTTTTTGATCTCTCTTATTGGCCTTATGAATATCTTCTTGGCTTTCTGGCATGAGCATCTTCTCTTGTCCAGTTCTTGACCAGAATCTGAAGCTCTTTGGTTGCCACCTTGTTGCCAGGCTTCAGATTTGTTCAGGGTGGCATTTGAACACACTCAAAAAATCATTTTGAAGTAAATTGTAGTTGCTTTTAAAGAAAAGACTAGGAAAGGTTATTGGCAGAGAGCAAAATCTGTGTGTACCAGGTTTTTAGTAATAGTTACTATTACTGGGATACTGGGAGAGGAGGATAAAAAACAAGGAAATCAGGAAGAACTCAGAAGAGGTTGAAGGAGGTTTCTTAAGACTCCTCTGGCCTTTGACACCTGAAGGGAACAGAACAGTCTGGACCCTGACCCAGGGTGCAGGGTTGTAGTGACACCTTCATGGTAACGTCAAGTTTTACAAGTGTTCAGGCATAGAAACCCTGGCTTTGACTCTTAAAGACTTTTCTAATACCTAAATGATACTGTGGAATGCATGCTTTTGGAGATGCCTTTGTTAGCAGCTTATGTCTGAATACAGTAGGTTTTATGTCCTTTGTGTGTGTGCTAGGACTCTAACCCAGGGCCTCACATATGCTAGGCAAATGCTTTAACTCTTGAGCAGCAGTCCAGCCCTCTAGATTTTTTAAAAACAATTACACATTTCATGAAAATGAACAAAAATACTTGTACACTGATGCTGTTAAGATGAGTAGTGGCACAAATGATGTTGGGAGGAAAGCTATTTAGGCAGTTACGACCACGGGTTTTGAAATAAGCAAGTACTGCCACAGATCCCTGACTTGGGTAATGATACTGGTAAGAAAGAAAAACTTTCACGTCTCCATAGTTTGTAAGTATCTTAAGTACTACTTGAGGAAAATTCTATAATGAATCAAATCAGTAAGAGCAAACAGTATTGCTAAGGATTTGAAGGAATCCTTGGTTTAAGATCAGTTCTAAGTCCCCACCCTCTTGTTTTGTCAGTGGAATGTTTGTATTACTATCTCCCTTTAAATGCTCGAATATGCTTCAGTTACTTTTTCCCAGTTAATAGAAGTTAGGTTTTTCTTTTGAATGTTTTTTCTTAGATAGTTCCTAATTTCATCTGGAATGATTATGATAACACTCCCCTGCCTCCCTCCCCAACCTCATTTGAATTGCAGAATCAGCACTGAAAATGACCTTCATATTTGAAGTTTGGTTGGCATCAGTCATCCAGCGTATTTAATTGAATAACTACTATTGGCCAAAGTGTTGAGTTTAGGGGCAAATACAAGGAGAAACGGTTCTTGCTCTCCCAGCCCTTGAGGTATTATAGGAAAGAACTTCAAAGATACGTTATTATGATATATGATAAATGCTCTGGTTAAGGTAAGTGCTAAGGATTATGGGAGTAGAGGAGGTAGCGGGCTGCCTATTTTGATTTATGTAACTGCTGACGTTTACTGATTTAGTTCTTTTAAAATTGTGTGCACATGCTTGTAATTTATTTTAAAAAAATCTTACCAGTGAAATTGAAACATTTTCAAGGTTTCTTTTTTTTTTTTTTGATTTTGAAAAAAAAGAATAGAATTCACATTTTTGTTTAAAATCTGTAAGATTTGATTAGTTTAAAAGATCCCCAATGTCTTCGTAATGCAGAGCGACATGGAACCTAGCAAAGCTGTTCCACTGAATGCTTCCAAACAAGATGGCCCCATGCCCAAACCGCACAGCGTCTCCCTTAGTGACACCGAGACACGGAAGCTCATGGAAGAGTGTAAAAGACTTCAGGGGGAGATGATGAAGCTGTCAGAAGAAAATCGACACCTGAGAGTAAGTTCTGCCAGTGGGAACCAAGTCCAGTGAAATGAAGGTGTAAGAAACGGCTCGTGAGGCCGATTGTTCCCATCCCCTCTGTCCCTTCTCCAATGTCCCAGTTTGATTATGGGGCTCCGCCCCACGTCCCCCTCTCTGTAACAGTCTCACGGTGGCTGCCAGTGGCATCTAGATTCCTCTCCTTAGCATCCGTCGCTAGCTCCCCCTCCTGATTTGCTGTGCTTCCGGTTCCGTGCCCCAGTCACATCCAGTTGCGTACAAACTGCGCTGTCCTTTAGTGTCACTAGTGTGTGGAGCAGTTGAGCCCTTGGAAAGTGGTTAGTTTGCATTGAGATGTGCTGTGAGTGTGAAAGGCACACCAGAGCTGGAGACTTGGTATCGAGAAGATAAACTTTTTTAATATTATATGTCTGAATCATATGTTGGTATATTGGATTGAATAAGCATATTAAAATTAATTTTGCCAATTAAATTTCTTAGTTCACTATTAAAAATATGAAGTCATTCCTGGGGCTCATATTTGCGGCTCACCCGAGGAGTGGCTCTCCTTATTTCAGCATGAGCTTTGCTAACCAACTCCAGGCCCTGGATTCTGTCCTTTTCTACATTGCACACAGTGTGCACACTTTTTACCACCTAATTCTTGTCTTTTTTTTTTTTTTTTTCTTCACTGTAGTCTTCTCTCCCTTCAAAATGAAAGAAAGTTGGACTGGAGATTTAGCGCAGTGGTTCCAGTGCTTGCCTTGCAAGCTCAAGGTCCCTGGGCTCTGATCCCTGGTAATCACATACAACTCTGCTGGGTGTCACCGTCAATCCTACCACATACCACAGTGCTGGTTGTGGTGGCTCATGCCTGTAATACCAGCACTCGGGAGGCAGAGGCAGGAGGATTGCTGAGTTCGAGGCTGAGTTCAGAATCAGCCTGAACTACAAAGTGAGACTTGTCTCCAAAAACTAAAAAACAAACAGACAAAAATAATTTGAGAGAGTTGTGTTGGGCTGTTGTTCCTGTGTGTTTGCACTGTGTCTGCTGCCTTCACTGCTCTTCCCTGTTAGAGGACTGTCTCAGTGAGCCCACAGTCGCATGGCAGGGTCTGCTCTGTGCATCCACAGCACGAGCGCGGAGCAGGGACTCATGTTTGAGTGGACAGATGGACGGACTGTTGGAGGGATTGACAGGTATATGTGAAGTTGTACGTTGTTCAGTATCTGAGTACTTTCACAGTACATTTTAGCCTTGAAAGCACTTCACTTACTTCAGTGAACTTTTTAGTCATAGATGCCCAGATGCTCTCCAGACCCAGATATTCAGTTACTTTAGATAGTTTTAAGTTCTAAAGGTGTTTGTAATGTGTAGCCGGGGCTGAGAATCTGGGAATTAATAATTAGCATCAGAGCCTCAACAGACCCAAATTCCAAAAATTTCCAGCAGTGCAAATAAACAATATGCTGTTAGGCCACTCAGATGTGTTCTTTTAGAGTATTCCTGTCATGTACTCTTAGAAATACTTCCTCACAAGCTCATCCTAAGTTCTGAATATTGCTGCTTTGAAAATACAGTGGTACTTCAGTTCATGAACTCATTTGTCTTCAAGATTCTGGTCGCAAACTGAAGCGGATGAGAACTGAATCTGGTTTGCGTATAAGTCAGCATTGATCCTAACCATTGAATTTGATTGGGTTCTTGTCCAGCTTGGTTTGCAACCAGAACCGAGTTTGTGAGCTGCGGTACTGTATCCTCAGTACATCCGAGCCACCACATACCCTCCTTAGCAGCACAGCGCACTGTACAGCAGTGTCTCCTCATTCTGAGTGGCTGGCTGCCAGATACCCAGCATCTCCAGAAGGGCCCAGACTGCGTCTGGTAGGTCAGAGGAAGGTCACAAGGCAAGCTTCAGTCAGGTGGACCCTCATGAAGTTGGGGCTGTCTTGTGTGTAAACACAGAGGAGTCATGTCAACTGAGACCAGCGGTGTGCACTGCACGGAGGAGGCAGTGCTGCCCTGCTTTCGTTGGGCTAGTGATGGAGAGAAGGCCAGGCACACAGTGTGCAGGGTGGGTCGGCACCTCCCCGGGTCATTTCTCCGGGGTTCTGACCCGTGTTGAGTGACTGCTGCCTTCCTGTGGGAAACCGCGTCTCCTGACGCAGGCTCAGTTCTCATTCCGGGGAGAGCTTAAGGTAGGGGTTCTGGGGTGTGCCAGTCCATGTCCATCTTAACTTAGAGCTTTTAGAGAAACAAGGTTCTATGTGAATCTTGTAGTGCTGACCTGGTGTGAATCTGTGCACACCATCCCTCCCGGCTTTGCTTTGAGTATGTCAACTCTGCACTATGTCGTGTTCACCTAAAGCCCCTCTCCCACGCCCCGCATTATGTCTTCTCTGGATGTGGCCTGTGCCTGTGCTGTGCAGGCTCCCGAGTTGCAGGCTCACCAAGCTTGTCAGCTCGGCTTTATTCTGGTAGTGTAACAGTTAAGACACCTCCGGCCCTCTCAGCAATGAACATGCACAGGGTTAGAGTAGTAGGACCTATCTCTCAGTTCCAGTTCTAACGTGGGCGTTACTGGGTTAGAGGTGGGTGTGCTGTGGAGACACGCATTGCGAGTATACACTTCCGTGCTGGTGAGTAAATGGATGGGGTGGAGCAGCCGTCACTACGGTCCGGTTTTAGAGTCCTCTGTCCCTCCACAGAGTTCCTCGGTGGGCTCGCGGGTCACCCTTGCCCCCATCCCTGTGCTTCTCTCTTTGCAGTCTCGTAGCTGTGGTGTCCTGTGTAAGAGTTTTTGTGTTTGAAATCTCTCTCTGTGTTCGTTTCCTTAGGAGGAAGGCTTGCGGCTCAGGAAGGTAGTGCATTCGGAGAAGCCTGGCTCACCCTCGGCGGCGTCCTTCAGAGACAACGTCACCAGTCCTCTCCCCTCACTGCTTGTTGTCATCGCAGCCATCTTCATCGGGTTCTTTCTAGGGAAGTTCATCTTGTAGAGTGAAGCATGCAGAGTGCTATTCCTTTTTTTTTTTCTCTTGACCAGAAAAAGATTTGTTTACCTACCATTTCACTGGTAGTATGGCCTGCAGTGACCGTTTTGTGTGTACAGCGTCAACACAGGCTTTGCCTCTAATGATCTCTTACGGTTAGAACACAGTGAAAGCTGTCGGCTGCTGGGCAGGTCGTCGATCACCCGGTCATCACTAGCAGGTGTCCATGGCACACTCAGTTCTTCATGGAAGTCGTAATAAAAAGTTGTTTTCTTTGTGGTTTTAATAAGACTTCAAGAATTGTTCAGAGTCTTGTAAATGTTATTTTAATAATCCCTTTAAATTTTATCTGTTGCTGTTACCTCTTGAAATATGATTTATTTAGATTGCTAATATCACTCATTCAGGAAATGCCAAGAGGTGTTCTGTGGGGAAATGGTGCCTCTTACCATGTACATTTTCTCCTTTACCTTTGCTAATATCATGGCGGAATTTTTCTTACCCTTGAGAGGCAACTGTTCACTGAGTTTTTCATCCTTAAAATCCTGTCCCGTGGTATTTAACATAAAAAATAAACTGTTAACAGATTCTTGCTCGATAGCTTGATTGTGTCTGTGGTGTCATTAGAGGGGATATCAGGAAGTCCATGGTGTGGTGTTTGAAATTTATAATACATAATATTCTTTAGCACTGAAACCCTTCCTTCTAGATAGACAGTATTCGTAATTTAAAGTCCTTGTTCTCTTAAGGAAAACCATTGGTAAAATTTTAACCTGCTTTTGGAAAAGCATAATTTATTTCTTTTCAAGAAATACAAGCCAATGCCATGAAAATAAAAGTGCTACAGTTGTAGAGCGTTTGTGTGTGACACAAGGCTGTTTGATACACCCCATTCATCAGGTTCTTTTGGTGTCTTCACAGAAGCCTAATAATTCTTACTACTTTATACACATTTCATAATAGTAGTTAAATGTAGGTGTTTTGGGGCTGGGAATTTAGCTCAGTGGCACAGTGTCTGCCTGGCAATGGCATAGCCCCGAGTTCAATTCCTTTTACCAAGTCTTTATTCCTGACCAAGTGGGCAGTCAAATTTTCACTATGGAAATTTAGAGTTACTCAGTAAGCCTTGGGTGTGTGTGTGTGTGTGTGTGTGTGTGTGTGAGAAAAGTGACCTTTTCCTTCTCTTTGCAAATCTGTTGAGCATATAAAACACATTTTCCTTGTGAATATTCTTTGCAGGGGCTGATACTGTCCTGTACTTAGTCTTCTGTCTTCATTTATTGGATCCATACTAGTTTGGAAAGTTTTGGAACCAGAGAACATAACTCAGTACATTCTGATACAGCTGAATTTTTATTCTTGGAAATTGGTATTGGTTTTGTGAAAATGAAGTCTGCCTGACAAGGGATTTGGGTTTTGAGGCTCTGTGTGGTGTGGTACAGTGAAGTGGTAGGCCTAAGCCTGCGTTCACAAAAAGGGAAGTGGTCTAAAGTAATTCTGTTGTTTTATTTCAGGTGCATTAGAATTTGTCAGATTATGTGTATTGTGTTCTTGTGCTCTGTGGTATCTTAGAAACCTCTTGCTTGTGAGCAAAAGTTACTAAAAGTGAACTCGAGTAATACCTAGTCATTACTAGCATGCTGCTGCTGGTAAAATTTCCATTGCTGTATGATTTACTGTCATTGTAAACCCCTGCTTTTTCTGATAACTGGAAAAGCATGCTAAAAGAGTCTTACATTTTTATCCCATACATGCAGCATCAGTAATTCCTTGGCCTAAAGCTCTCTATAACTGTCATCACTGATGATAAGCATCAAGCTTGATATTTCATGAATACCTTTTAAAAACATACTCAGTTTTTAAAAATTTAGCAAAATCCCACTTTATGGAAATACTCCTTAGCATTCCCTGTGTTCAGCCCTGTTTGTAGTTGAGGAGTCTGAGGCCTGGGGAGGGTTTGAGGAACTTCCCTAGTCCCGCGGGCAGGCAGAGACAGCGGGCATGAGCAGTCTGCTCTCCTGACGCTGGCTCTGTCTTTACTGGTAACTTCGGAGGGAAGGAACCGTCGTTGCTTAACAGACAGCTGACGTAATGGACATAGGACACTGTTTAATAAGTGGTAGTGAGATTTTCCTGTTGTGAGACCGTATTTACAGCCTGCTGTGTCTCATGTATGTACTTCAGTGTTCAGGCTAGCGGTGCCTCCCACATTGGCCATAAACATGACAGTGTATTTTTTGGTAGGCATTTTGAGAAAAACTGTAGCCTGCATTAGCATCTTCAGAAGTAATTGTGGATTTCTTTATGTATCAGCGGATGCTGATTGGTTAGGACTCTGTTTTTAATTGTTCTATGAAATGTGATCAGATTATTTTACTACCAGTACTTACCTTTGAGAAGAGTCTGGCTGTACTAATTGACTGATACAGATTGTTCATCGTACGTGTAGAAATGTTTGCTTTGTTGATCTGCTAACTGGTAAGCGTAAGCGCGGGGATTATACAAGCACTGGAGTTAGTCGATTAACTGAGGCCTTAAGTTCACGTGTGATGTTAAATGCATTACTTCCTTCCTTCTGCGTGTAACTGTTGTACCTTAACTTTGCCCATTCTTGTATTTACAAGAAGCAAACTTAAGAATTATGTTCTGAGTGTATGGTATATTATCTTTACAGGAAAGAAGAGAAATGACACTTGGAGAAAAATGTCTTGATTCAGAAATTCTGGCCAAAGAAATAATATTTTAAATTTTTCTTTGAAGTATCATAGCTGAGAAGTTCTGAAGTTTATATTACAGTATATAATAAGGGACTACTTTGGGCTGTACTCTCGAAAATATGATACTGCTTTCAAAACAAATGTAACACTTGTTAAAAACAAAATCTTACGGAGTATGTCTCCAAATTGTGATCTGCCACCTTAGAAACACTTAAATAATAGTCTCCCTAGAGCTTTGCACATTCCTATTAATGATATTGGTATGTGCATAGATTTGAAAAATTGACCTTTAGGAGGGTTAGGGAGAGAGCAATGCTTACTTAATCGTATGGAAAAACAAAATCAGAAGATAAATAAGCAATCTTTATTTCCTAGCTTTCAAAGGAAATTAAACTATTGTGTGACTAAATAAACTGTTTAAAATGTGGTGAAGTGTCATTTTCCTTTCCACAATAAAAGCAAAAATTTTATTTCAACATAATCCCATGGCTGGTACATTTATGTTCAGCATTGTAGCTAGTCGTCGACCGGAAGTTGCATTGCGAGTGACCCTGGGGGAAGTGTTTTCTCAGGACGGCGGCCGGGTCCATGGCTCCACGTCTGAAGCACGTGTCGGGAGAGGCCCCGCCTTGGTGCCTGTGCAGGAGCAGCGATCGTGGGGCGCCCCGAAGCTCAGGCTGCCGCAGAGCAGGGGGGGTGCACACCACCTTCTACCGCCATTTCTTTGAACAAAGTAAACCAGAAAGAGGGCCAGATTGTGTAGCAGTTTTTATGAATGTTTATTTCCCTATAATGTTTATGGTCTTTAAGAAAAATCAGAAGCTACATACAGTTTTGTGTTGTCTTTTTCACTTTGATCATTTCTCTGGTTCATTGAAAGGGTCAGAGAGGCACAAATATTTGGCTCATTAGGCAGCGGGCATTTGGTGATGTCACACCCGGCTCCAGTGGCCCTCTCAGTCACACGCCTCTGACACGTCGTTAGGAAGGCCGTTTTCCGCTGCTCTGGTTGTATTGTCCAACCGAGGTTCTGTATCTGGTACCGGTGGACTCTAGGGTCATTTTTCTTTTTAAAACCCATACGAAAGATACATTTGTGACGGAGATGTCAGCTGTCAGTGATCAGCCAAAACTTGGGAGAGGTGTTACAGGCTTCAGTTATCACTTGGGTGCTATCCACCCAGGAGCTCTGTTTTGCCTATCACAATACTTATTCGTACTTAAGATGGTTTTTATTATGTAGTTTTTAATCACGTCTGTTTTTTTTTTTTTTTTTTAAAGACAGGGTCTTGCTTTGTGGTTCAGGCTGGCCCTGAGCTCAGCCTCAAACTCATCACAGCAATCCTCCTGCCTCTGCCTCCCGAGTGCTGGGATTCCAGGCGTGAGCCACCACGCCCGGCACTGTGGTATGTGGTACTGATTGCTGCTGGGCGCGGGGCTCAAACTGGGCCCTTGTGCTTGCAAGACAGGTGCTGGCACCACTGAGCTAAATCCCCGGCCCCCAGGGCTGATATTTTTTATGTCAGCCCACGCGTTTTAGCAGATGGAATTGGGAGGAGCATGAGATGGACCCCTGGCCTCGGCAGTGAGCTGCATGCACGCACAGTCCTTTTACATTTTGAGGCGGTGTCTGCAGATTGCTGAGTTGTCCAGGCTGAGCTTGCACTTGTCTCAGCCCCTCAGGTGTGGTGGGCAGCCCTGGAATTAGACCTGAAGCTGGTGCTCTACCCCTGGGCTACATCCCCATCCCTTGTTATTGGGAGGCAGGCCTCTAAGTTACCCAGACAGACCTCAGACTTGCTGTCCTGCCGCAGCCTCCCCTTAACTGGGAGGACAATAACAGAGGACAAGCGGATGCCACTGCACCCAGCCAGGGGACAGGTGTTTGTAGGTGGCAGGAGATGGACTGTAGAACATTTTCCCATTTGCTTAGATTGGGCAGGGGTGTGGCACATGCATGTGCTGCCTGCCCATTTGCTCTGATACCTTTTCCCCCTGGGGAACATCTTTATTTTTGTCGTTTGCTTTAGGTCTTTTCTTTGTGGCAGCAAAACCTAACAAGGTGTAATTGAAGCCCTCTTCATCCTTTACCTGCCTGCTGACCTGAGATGCATCCTGCCCATGGAATGAATTTGCTCCACATGTGCGATTATAACCAGCATGTAGCATTCCCTGCAAGAAGTGGCAGGTGTCGGCTGCCACCCACCGCAGCACCTGTGTGCAGGGACTCTGATGGTATTGGCCTCACAGCGGGCTGAGGAGCAGCTAACCCATCGGTGTAAGGGAGATGTCCGCTCAGCGGGCAGCCGGTGCCGGTTCTGAGCACGGTGGCATAGCTGCTGAGCAGTGGTGCCCGGGGTTGTCCTTGGGGGTGTACTCATGATCTCAGTTCAGGGCAGACCCCTCAGGACAGAGCTCACTTAAGTCAGCGGCGCTGGTCTGAGATGTCCCGGTCCTGGTGTGAGCTCCGGCATCCTGGGTGCTGACCAGAACCCGGGGTCAGAGGGCTCCTGTGCGGAGGATGTGCTGCTGGGAGATTGGCAGCGTCTCACTGCAGAGAACACACAACCTTTGAAATGCCTTAGTGCACATCAAATGAGTATTTGATGTCTGAGTAGAAATCCGAGTAGCGTGAAAACCGGCGTGGTTATTTTATAAATCAAAATTATGTCAAGAAAATTTTTACCTGGAAACTTTTAGAAGATTAAGAGGAGGATCCAGATAGTACAGAAGATACCCATGCACCAAGCACTTGGGCATTTGCTCTTGTGTTTATCTCGTGCACACACACTAATATGCATGCCCGTGTGAGCCGTGTACATGTGCACTGATTACACCTGCAAGCATACACACCTATGTTTTTTTCAATCCCATCAGAGGAAGGTGTGTCGTAGGTACTGGGCATATACCACGCGACCGCTTCGGTCTGTTTTTCCTTGGAATGAGGCTGTTTCCTGCTGTGATCCTGGGCAGCTGCCTGCGTTGGTAGCTTGAAGGTTTCTCAGTGCCCCTCCACCTGCTGGGCCCCTGTTGAGCTGAGCCGACTGAATATGGCGTCTGCAGCATCTTCCCTTTCCGTAGGGAGCCCCTCTGGGCCCCCGTTCTGCACAGTGGCTGCCCCTCGGGTCCCCAGCCGCCTCTGCTTGTAGCTTGCTTGTTTCTGAAGAATGCGGCCATCGTGGCCACCGTTAGGATGGCTGTTTCTCCTCCAGGGTTGCTTTTTTGTTTTGTTTTTTGAGACACGATCTCACTTTGTGGTTCAGGCTGGTCCCAAACTCAGTCTT